>PVJL010021558.1:0-10410 GCA_004026885.1 Lyroderma lyra
GGGGGACATGGGGAACGGGGGACACGGGGGATGGGGGGCGTGGGGACAAGGGGACACGGGGCCAGGTGGCTGGGGCGGGGGGAATGAGACACGGTCAAGGGACAAACGTCCAGTGCTCAGAGAACGAGCTGTGGGTGTCGTAGCTACTAGCACAGCATCACATTCTGGGACGAGGAGAGGTGGGGACCCAGCGGGGGAGGCCCTGAGGCCGCCAGTGAGCTGCCACCAGCACGGGTCAGGTCTGAGGACACCGGAGAAGCTTGGGGCTGAGGGCCACACAGGAGGGGCTGCAGGGCGTGGGCAGGCGCAGTCTGAGGCGGCCCCAAGCGAGGACACTGCTCACGGAGGAGGAGAAAGAGGAGAAACAGGGGGACGCCGGTGTGGGCGCCTGGGGACACAGGAGAAAAGACAGGGAGGGGGACAGGGACTCAGGAGACAGGGGACCTGAGGCCACCCCTGCTGTCAGGACAGACGCTGAGGGTCTGCCGGCCTGGACTTCGCTGGACGGACAGAAGAGGGCGCCGTCACACCGGGTCCCGGAAGTGCGCCGGCCCGTGAGGGGGACAGAGGGACGACGTACACGTCCCCATACGGCCGCTGTGCACAGTGACGCTCGAGTGCCGAGGAGGAGGCCCCAGAGGCCATGGTCAGCGCAGGACCGAAGACACGCAGACGAGCGTCTGAGGACACGAGTCCAAAACTGGGGACACAAAACTAAACCCGGAGGCGGCGGGCCCGAGCGGGCAGGCGAGGAGGGACGAGTGTGACCGCCTCCAGGAAGCGGCGGGACACGAAGCCACCGCGTCAGAGCAAGTGCCCGAGGGAGACGGCCGACGGGACGGGTCGTGGGGGGCCCGGAGCCAGCAAAGCCCACCAAGAGCGTGACGACGTGACGATGGCCGTGGGAGGGGCCGCGGAGGTGGACACAGGAGGGCGGACGTCACCACAGCCCCTGGAGGGGACGCCACGGGGGACCCGGGCCAGGGCTCACAGTCCTAACCCCAGAGACTCCGGACGGAGAACGGCCTGGACGTGCACGCGAGGAGCTCACAGAGCCGGGGGCGAGTGAGGGTCACAGGAAGGACGCAGCCCCCGGCCCCCAGGCCCAAGGCCAGCGGGCACTGAGTGGGAGCGACGAGGCCGACCCCAGATTGGTCACAACGCACCTGCCCCAGGCGGCGGCGGGGAGGCTCTCCCGAGGGCCACGGCGCCGGGACGCGTGAGGGTCCCCGTCCAGCCAGTGTCGCCCGCACGTCAACGCCACGGAGAGACCCTGTCCACGCGGACACGCGGGAGGTCCCGCCTCCCCGGCCCTGAGGGGGCACCTGCGCGCGGCCGGGGCGCTCTGCTCCCCACCTGCCGGCCCTGGGGTCGGGGTGCGCGCGCCCCAGGGGTTCCAGCACGACCCCGCCGTGTGCGGCGCAGCGTCCACGCCACGTGGACGGGGAGGCGTGGGCCCAGACGTCACTCCCAGAGCGCCGCTTAGATGTCCTCGGAAAGGGCGCCAGGCCCACAGGGAGCTGCGGCGGGGCGGGGACACGAAGGGGACGGCACAACCTGTGCCATCGCTGTCGCTGGCCGGGCCTCGCGGCGCCACATGGACGTCACGTCGCAGGGGCACCTTGCCGTCCTCGTCTCCCGTTTCTTCCCGGAGGCGCGTGTTCAGAACGCAGCCCCGGCGCGTCCGAGGGGGCCGGCAGCACACGTGACACTTCGTCTCACGGGACCCGGTTCCCGACGACATGCGCGACCCAAACCCGCTCACGAGGGGACAGTCCTAGTGACGTGCTTGGGAGAGTTCTGCTCATGGGAAAAACGGTGTCGTCCACCCCGAATGGAGCTGGGGACACGTCACGGCAGCTGCAAAGCTCCCTGACGGCTCGGGGGGCACGGTCCCCAAACCGCCCCCCAGGGACGGGGCCGCCTGGGTACGACGTCCTGCTCGGCAGAGGAATCCCACGCTCGTGTGGGAAACCGCCCAGGAGCCACCGCCCTGGGGACCGATGTGTCCTTGAGGTCCTGGTGCCCGCGCCTGCCCCACCTGGTCTACGTGCTGAGCAGCCTGCCCTCCCCCCGCCCCCGAGCTCCACCTGCGACGCACCGAGCAGGTCGTCGTCCTTGTCCCCTAGGAGACGACAGACGGGCGTGACCGGGACGCCGACAGTAAGAGGCACCGGGATGGTCAGCAGCTGCTGAGGGTGCAGCACGCGTCACAGGTCTCTGCTGGGCCGGCCCGACCGGAGCTGTGCACCCGGGAAGGGGGCCTGGCGCGTGCCCGCCCAGACCTGGGGACCGAAGCGCTGGGACCTGGGTGACTCTGGGCAGAGGCTCTGCAGGGCGGACGGCACAGGCACCTGAGGATGGCGGGAAAGGCCCTCCACGGGGGGCGCAGGGACCCCCGCTCGGTGCGGCAGGGGTTCCGGTGACGCTGCCATCGTCCCCGGAGACCAGGGGCCGGGCCCCGCCCACGGCGCACGTCTGCACGACCACAACTCGGCACCAAAGCGGCTGAACCCGGGGGAGAAACAGGAAGGAAGTCTGCAGCAAGGCAGTTTGGAACCGAGTGACAAGTTCTGGCCAGAACGACGCAACGACAGGCACACGCGCTCCCTCCCGGGGGGCCGCGGCCCGCAGAAGGCCGCCCGGGGACCCCACGCCCGGGGACCCCACGCCCGGGGACCCCACGCCCGGACAGCGCTGGCGGCCCCTCCCCTCGGCTGCCCGGGGCTCCGCACTAAAAATAGCCCAGCCAGGCCGGCGGGGCTTCTGCAGAGGCCGAGTGACCTAAAAAGGAATTCCAGCGCCACAGCCCGCGGGGGCGCACCACAGGGCGGGGGCTTCTGGGCAGGAGGGGCCCCGCGAGGGTGTCCGCCCGCCCTCCCCTCCCCGGGGAGCCCAGACCCGCGGGGGCCCAGGGCCGCGCCCTCCTGCGGCCAGCGACGACACGTCCCTGCCCCGCCCAGCCCCCCGGAGCTCTCGGGCTGGGGTCCCCTCGGTGCCTCACCGGGGTCGGGCCGTGCGCTTTGGTGCCTCCCCGCACCCGCGGCTCGGGGGCCGCAGAGCACTGGGGGGCAGGGCCGCGCGCCTCCCAGCACTGCCCACGCTCTCCGGCTGGGCTGGTGGCCGCAGGGGCCAGCGGCAGCCACCACGCAGACCCCCCGGACACCGCGTGCCCGACGCCGCCCCACCCCGCGCGGACCCCCCCCAGCCCTGCCCCCGGGGCCGTGTGGCGCGCACGGGGACTGCGACCGGGCAGTGTGGGAGGTCCGGGTCAGCCGCTGGCCCTCTGGCTGCCCCCCAGCCACCAACCCCCCACCGCCCGCCCTGCCCCCAGCGAGGGTCTCTTCTCCACCACGGCCCTCCCCTCCCCACCCCCATCCGAGGGGCCCCCCTGGAACCCCGACTCAGCAGCTCCAGGGCCCTGCACCACCCGGCGCCGGCAGACGCTGCCTCCTCACCCTGCCGGGGCCCAACCCCGAGAGGCCCTCCTAGAGCCCCAGGAGCCATCGCAGCACCCCCAGACCCGGCCCGCTCCCCCCCGCGCCCCCAGGTCTGTGCGCCCCCTCCTCGGGTCTCCACACCTGCCCCGTCACTGCAGGGGCCTCGTCTGCCTCGGGGTCCCTGACTCCCCATTACCTCCCCTCACAGGTGACTTCTGGGCCCCGGACGCCTCCCCCACTGGCCCACCCGCCCTCCAGACCCCCAGCGGGTCCCTCCGTCCCCCGTGCCCGCCGGGCCGCACGCGGGGTGCACGACCCGGGTGGCGTGGGGGCCTGGGTCCGGCTTCTGCTGCAGGGGCTGCGCACGGACGCGCCCTCAGGCCTGTGCAGACACACGTGTCCGTGCCCACCGCGTGCCCGCCGCTGGGGTTCGGGGGTCACAACCGCGCAGGGAGGGGCCGCCCAGCTTCCCCCAGCGGGTGTCGGGGCTCCCGGCACAGGGGACCCCGGGGGCTGTCCGCTGCGTGTTGGTCACCTTAGCCGGTCGGAAGGGCACGCGTGGGCCTCGCCGTGGTCTGCGTCTGTGTCCCTGAGGCCGTGTGCTCACCCGCCGGCCACGGGTCTGCCACTTCCAGTCGGGTCCTTCGCTTTTCATCACGGACCCTGGAGAGCTCCGGACCGGCTCCGGCCCTTCCCCGTCTGTGACGAGGCCTCTCCGTGCTTTAACCGTGTCCCCGGACCCCCATGACGCGTTTAGCAGGGACACTTCTGGGAGTGACGCTTCCTGTGCTGCAGCTCGGAAAGCTCTGCCCACAAAGGCCCCACGGGCGCGTGTCGTAAACTCTTCCAGAACCTTCTGGTCTGCAGGCCACCCCTCCCCGGACTTCTGTGCAGGGTGCGAGGCGCAGACAACGCCGGACGCGCGACTGTCCCAGCAGCCCTGGCCAACAGGGCCGTCCCTTCTCCAGCGAGTCGCCCTGGACCTCGGTCAGCCCCTGGGCCACGCGGCGGGTGCAGTGCTGCTCCATGGTCCCCACGCCTGCCCTTCGGCCGAGAGCTCGCTGTCGCCCTGCAGTCTGGAAGCCAGACGGTGGGTCCTTGAACGTGACCGTCTCTTTCCAAGCCGGCTTCTGACTCTCGTCCCACCCAAGTCCCAGGCCCATCGCAGACTCTTACGCCGGCCGCCCGCAGGGACCCCGCCGGGGCCGTGCTAGACGGTCGGCCGCCCGCAGGGTGGACACGCTGACCGCGGTCCTGGAGGGCTGTCCGTCCCCCGTTGACGCGTGTTGTCAGATGGGTGTGCAGGGGTGTCGCTGCTGCCGACGTCTTTTCTCGGGGTCTAGCTGTTCGTCGCTGAGAGAGTAAAAGACGTTTTCAAACTGACCTGGTGTGTCCAGACTCGGTACGTCCACTGGCACCGGTCACCGTAGAGTCCGCGGGCACTCCGACGTCCGGAGCAGCCGCTGAGTGCTCTGCCCAAAGCGCGGTTCCCTCCTTGAGAGGGGACGCGCGGGGCCTCCCGGCCTGCTGGCACGCGCAGCCCACCGAGCTCTGAATGGTGAGCCGGCCGCCGGCCGCCGTGCTGCTGCTGAGCCTGTGTGCGTGTCACACGTTTGCTCACATGCTACACGGTTCTACACGCGTGATGTGCTACAGCCTTCTGCAACCGCGTTGACGTCACGGAGGGTACTGACCTGCTTTTGCCACCTAGTCCATCTGCCTGTGACGCCAGGGCACTCGCTGGGTCACAGCACCAGCAGGAAGCGTCACTTGGGAAGCTTCTGTAGGGCTGTCACCGTTCCTGCCGACACGTTTCGCAGAATTTTCCCGTGACACCTCCTGGTCCGGGGGTCTCGCAGGAAAGTGTTGAGCAGAATTTTAATTCAACAGACCGAGGGCCACGGACGGACGTTTCTTCCCGACGAGCTTCGATACTTTGTTTCCAAAAACACGTTCCTTTCTCGTCGTTCTCCAGAGTACTGAGCGTTGGCGGCACATCGCCTTGTCACCCTGCTTAGTGTCCCACGTCGGGAATTCGTGTCCCGGGTCACTTTTGTCTTCTGTCCTCAGAAGTCCGATCTAGGAGACCGAACTGAACCCAAAGTCACGGAAAGACGGAGGAAAAGAAGAGCGGAGCCAGCGGGAGAGAGCGCGGCGGCCACGTCTGTGCCGCCGGTGCCCCTGGGCCACACGCCGTCCCCCTCGCCCAGGCCGGGTCCGGCTCCCAGCCCGCCGGCACTTCCCGGTCGGCCGCAGGCGGCGGGCCGTCCCCCTCCCTCTGCCCGCCCCTCACGTCCGACGGTGGGAAAGCACGGCTCTCGAGTTTCCTTCCGGCAGGACAGTAAGTGTGTCACCTGTCCCTCCCTGTCTGAGCCTGTCCAGCCCGGAGCTCTAGGACGCGGCGGGGCGGCGGGGCCGGGTCTCGGCGGGGCAGCGGGGCGGCGGCCAGCGCTGTGTCCGTTCTGCCGGGCACACTCACCGCAGCGCCGTGGACGGGGCGTCTGCGCGGGCCCCTGGGAGCGCCCGGCTGGTCCTGCCCGGCTGGTCCTGCCGTTCGCAGTGTCTCGTCGTCCCCGTCAAAGTCCTCGGTGCTCGTTTTCTATTTGTGAGCCCAAACGAGGCGTTTCACGACGTCCCTGCAGCGTCACCACAAACCTGAGCCACCTGAGGTGCCTCAACGGAAAAGCGACTAATTTAAAGGATGACCCCTTCATGTGACAAAGTACTCGGGCGCCAGTGACGCAAATCAGGTGCATCAACGGACACGCACAGACGTCCCCGTCAGGCAGGAGCAGCGCAGGCTGCGCAAACACGTGTGTCTGCCGGCTGGAGAAGGTCGCCGAGCCCCAGCCACAGAGACAGCTGGACACCAGGGTGTGGACACAGACCAGAGGCGGGGCGGGCTACGCTTTCCTGCTTTGTGCAATTTCCTGACTGTTATTCAACGGAGCCGCTCAGCACCAACGAGGCGCTGACACCCCCAGGTGCTCAGGACACAGCCGGGGAGACGGCCCTGCCCCCCTCCAAGCTCCGTCTTCGGAAACGGGAAGTTACACCCAGCAACGGCACCGCGTCTGCAGAACCGAGGTTGGACCCGACCAGCGGAACCTGAGCTCCGGCCGCTGTGCAGCCTCCTGGAGAGCCTCCTGAGCACCCCCAGCGCCCAGGGTGCCCCTCTCCCCGCAATGCAGGGGGGCTCCCGGGGGTCGGGGTGTCTGGCCCACCCTCCCCGCCTCCCGAGCTGTGGTCTCCTCCTCTTACGAGGACACTAACCCCATCCAGGGGCCCCACCCTCGTGACCTCATCTGACCCCAATGAGCTTGCAAAGGCCCCCCCTCAAATACCACCAGACGGGGGGTGAGGCTCCGGCAGAGGAATGTGGGGGGCACACAGGGCCGTCCGTGGCAGAGTGGAGCTGGCATTTCTGGTGGGAGAGACACAGGACACAAGCGCAGGTCGTGAGGACCCCACGGGGCACGGGGACAGTGTGAGGCTGTCACCCACAGCGTCTGCCCAGACCGCACGGCGGCCCCTGCGCGTGGCCTTGCCCCCGCCACACTGTCCCCGGGGTCCCGTGAAGCTTTCGGTGCCCCCTGCCCCAGGAATCTGACCGGAGGCGGGAACGTGAAAGGGGCCTCCGAGGAGGACCTCGACGGGCTCGGACGCGTGACACCCGCCACCATGGGCCACACCGACAGACGCGACGTCCACGAAGGCGGGGGCGTCCCGCAGCGGCGGGTCCCGGGGGCGCGCTGTCGCAGCGTTTCTTACCTGGTAGAATTCCCGCAGCCAGTTCTTCTGCAGGTTCTCGGGCTGCAAATTAAGAAGAAAAAGAAAAGGCGGTCAGAGCAGGGACACAGAGCAGAGGCCGCCACGGTGGGGGCCCGCCAGCGGCCTCACTGCTGGGCCGGGCGCGTTCCCGGGGGGGACACCCCGTCGGCAGTTTCCCGGAGACAGCGTCACCCACACAGGGTGGCCCCGCAGAGCCGACAGCCCCGGGAGCCACAGGGCGTCCCTGAGAATCGAGAGCCCCCCCGCGCGCCCCTGCTGGGGGTCCTGGCGCCCCGGGTGCGTTGGCGAGGGGGGCGCGGGGCCCGGCCCGACCCGACGTGGAGCCCCGTGGCCCTGCGTGGCCCGAGGCCCCTGGGGCGGAGCCCTCTTTCCAGCGAGGCCCAGAGGCTCGTGGCTGCAGTTTCAGATCTAAAGTGGGAACGTTCTAGAACCCGCGGCACGACAGTGTGAACAGCCTCAGCGCCACCGAACCACACACACTAAAGGATGACGGTGGCGGCTCCGTCACGGGCACTGTCACCACAGCTCACCACATGAAGCCCAGCCCGCCACCCCCGGGGACTCGGCCCCCGCCCTGCCCGCGTGCCCGGTCAGCAGAGCTCCCGTGAGGCTGGGCACAGGGTGCCCCGAACACGTCACAGGGCCCGAGGGGGAGGCGGGCGCCCCTTGCCGACCACAAATCAACGCGGGGACAGAAACTCAGCTGTGGAACGAGAGCCCGCAGACCGCAGCAGGGGGAGCCCAGGACCTCCCGGGGCCCGCCGGCAGAGGCGGTGGCCGGGTCAGGCCCGGTGCACCCCCACGCCAGGACCCCCAGGGCCCCCACCGCCACCACAAGGAGGACACGGCCGTCCCCCTCCCGCCGTCACCCTCGCAGGTAAACCAGGGAGAGCTGGGCCGAGGCT
Source organism: Lyroderma lyra (assembly GCA_004026885.1). Taxonomy (NCBI): domain Eukaryota; kingdom Metazoa; phylum Chordata; class Mammalia; order Chiroptera; family Megadermatidae; genus Lyroderma; species Lyroderma lyra. The sequence goes on from PVJL010021558.1 coordinate 8,138, forward strand.
CTGAACAGAAGGACCAACAAGACACGGAAGGGCGCCGAGCGTCCTGGCCACCGGGGCAGTGCCCGTCCGAACCACAGGGACCCGCACACCCACCGGGGAGCCCGGCGCTGGTGGGCACGTGGCAGGTCCCTCAGTGCTGTTGTCACACGACCTGCACTCCTAGGTCTGTGCCCACACGACACGCGCTCCGTGTCACAGCAGCAGTCACGCCGTGTCAGGAGGCAGAGCAGCCCCACCGCCCATCGCCCGACGGCAGGGGAACCAGGGCGTGGTGGCCTGCCCGCCGCACGGCCACCACTCAGCCACAGAGAGGCGCGCACGCCGCAGCGCCACGAGCACCACGAGCACGTGACACCCAGCTCCCTCTCACGGGACGTCCGGAACCGGCAGGTCCACTGGGACAGACAGCCGGGTGCTGCCGGGGCGGCCGGGGGTGGGTGGCTGCTCACGGGCACAGCGTTTCCTCAGGGAGAAGAAAACGTTCCGGAACTGACCGTGGTGGTGCTGCACAGCCCCCCGAAGACACGCGTACCCCCCCGAGCTGTACGTGCCCCCCACCCGCCCCACCGATCCCAGCCCCCGAGCCAGGGACACTGGGCCGCGGGCTTGTTTCCATACGTCACCGGACTGTGCTCGCGTTTTGTTAAAACATGAGGTTCCAGCCCAGTGGTAAGAAGGGGGGTCCCAGAGGCTCCACCCGACTGAGTCACATAAACCCCGCTGCACAGGCCATGACGTCACCACACCGCAAAGGGACAAAGCTTGGCAATGGGGACAGGTCCCCACTGCCGGCACCGCCGCAAACCCTGCGTGCAAACCCACGCTCCTGGTTAACTCCCCTCCCGCTTTCTGGAAGGTGCACGGAAATCCATCATTTCTTGAGAATCACAACTGAATTCGCAGGCTGATACCCTAATATCTGCCTCCAACCTTCTCCCACGGAGTGTGGGGGGTCCCCCAGCAAACCGCGTGTCCTCAGTGAGGTGTCCCTGCAGGTGCGGGGGTGAGCCCAGCCCGTCCTGGAGAAGGCGACCCCGGCAGAACCCCACGACCGTGCTGGACACGCCCCCAGACACGTGAGGAGAGGGGACGGCGACCGCAGGAACAACTGGACGCGCTGGAAGCGCCCTGTCACACAGGGGTGCAGGGGTCCAGAGACTGCGGCTCACGCGCTGAGCACAAGCACGGGCGCACGCAGGCCCACACCGAAGCGTCTGGGGGTGAGACCGCCCCCCACAACGCCGTGTCACCGAGGGCCCGCCCGAGCTGGTCTGGCCAGGCTGCGCGTCCCCACGCGCTCCGGGTGGCCAACGTGACAACAGGGCAGCCTGCCCCCAGGAGCAGCTCTGGGCCAGGCCCGAGGCCACAGATGCCACCTCCTCACAGCTACAGCCCATGTTTGGTCAACGCAGAGTTATTTTTAAAGCCACCAAAGTAAGAACAGAAGATAAACTCACAACGGGACCTCAGAGGGATCCCTTATTTCAGCCCAAAGCCGGGGCCGCGCGGGGTGGGCACACGGGGCACCGGCGTCGCAGTAAGCACCGGCCCTGCCTGAGTGCCAAACACCCAACCTGCTCTCGCGATCCTGCAGAAGGTACAGAAACTACCAGAACGTGAGTGTGGCCGGGACAACGTTAAAGACACGCTCTCGAAATGCGGAATTCCATTTCTGGAAGTCCGTCCTAGAAGCAGCCATTCTCCACAGCAACGCGGCTCTCTCCACTCGGGAGTCCGCAGTGGCACCCCTTGTAGGAGAACTTGTAGGGTCACAGGAGGCTCACCGACAGGGCACGTGACGTCACACGGCCAGCGGAGGCGGGAGGAGGAGGCAGCGACGCTGAACCCAGAGATGACGGCAAGCCCTGGGCAGGGACAGAGGGGACGGCCAGCCAGCACATGGGACGATGCACGTGTTCACCCCGCCAGGCAGATTGTACCAGAAAGGAGACGTGCGGTGCGGGGCCCACGGTAACACGGAAGCGGTCTGTACCTCAGGAGGGGTGCCCGGGGCCAGAGGGGGCACGCCCGCACCCCCGACCCCACGGCAGGGCCGCGCGGGAACGCCCCCCGACCCCACGGCGGGGCCGCGCGGGAACGCCCCCCGGCCCCACGGCGGGGCCGCGCGGGAACGCCCCCCGGCCCCACGGCGGGGCCGCGCGGGAACGCCCCCCGGCCCCACGGCGGGGCCGCGCGGGAACGCCCCCCGGCCCCACGGCGGGGCCGCGCGGGAACGCCCCCCGGCCCCACGGCGGGGCCGCGCGGGAACGCCC
>PVJL010021559.1:0-10431 GCA_004026885.1 Lyroderma lyra
CAGCAGGCTGGGAACAGGAACTGCAGCCCTGTGTAGGTCTCCAGGGGGCTTAGAGCTGGGGTGTTATCTTTGCAGTTCAGAGTCCTCGCTCAGCCCTTCTACCACTCAAAAGTTCCAGAGGCTGGCTCCCAAACTCCTTCCGTCCCCAGCTCCCCAGTCTCTCTCCCCTCCCCCAAACTGCGCAGCTCCAAATAGTCAGTGGGGATCGCGTCCCACGTGGTCCGTCTCTGCTCCCTTCCCTCTCCCCGACTCGCCCCTTTCTCGCCAGCCTTCAGGTTTACTTGCGATTTGTGGATTTCTCAGCAGCCGGTTTGTCACTCAGGGTCCGCTTTCTTGGCTCCTGGACAGCCGTTCAATTGTGTTTTCTGGGAGAGGCTTTAGGAACCTCCTCTCCAGTTGCCATCTTGTCTTCTCTCTGGAAACACTTTTATAGGAAGCTAACTGCTATTCTTTCTTTGATTTTAACCTTTAGCATTTTAATTATGATGTGTCTTGGTGTGGGCCTCTTTGGGTTCATCTTGTTTGAAACTCTGTGCTTCAGGGTTTGTATATCTATTTCTTTTGAGAGGTTAGGGAAATTTTTAGTCATTCTTTTTTTAAAGCTTTGTCTGTTCATTTGGGACATGTGTTTTGGTTTCCCATTTTGTCCACCTCCTTGTGTTTGTTTCTATGTATTAGATAGGGCAGCTATGCCTCCTGATCTTATTAGAATTGACTTATATAATAGGTATCTTGTGGGACCCAAGGATGCAGTATCCCTGGTCACCAGAGCCTGGTACTTCAGGTGTTTTATTTGTGTGAGTTGTGTGTGCCCACGTGTCATAGTTGAGCCTGGTTTTTGTTTGCATTACAATGGGAAGGATTTACCCTCAGACTGATTGATTGTGAGGACTGGCCATGACTATAGTGGAGGAGTTGTGGTGCAAGGGATGAACCTACAAAGCAGGGTTCACTTTAGCAAGGCTCTGATGCCTTCCTAGTCTACTTTTTGGGTTTGTCATCCTTGCAGGAAGCCGGTTGATATTCCAGCTCAGTCCAAAGCTGGTCACCAGGCGTACCATCCCTGGGGCCTCTTGGAAGGAGACCAGATGCAGGTCAAGTTTACCCACATCCTGTGCCCTGGCAAAGTCCCCTAGTATGAGTCACAGAGCAATCCACAGATGGCCACCACCCACAGTGGGTGCCTTGATAGGCCAAACTGCAAACCATGGCAAGGTTTCACTAGTATCAGACTTAGGACTGCTCAATCAGAGGCATGGAACACACCAAAGCCAGATGTTACTTTGGGTTTTGTGAAACTTTGAGAAATTTTATGGAAGTCCACAGCAGGAAGTAAGACAGGTTGTATGTAAAAGCCACTGGAAGTGGCTTGGGTGTGCCTGAAAGTTGGGTGTGGTGGAGTCTCAGGGAATCACTAGGACAAGGCATGTGATAGCAAGTTTCATTGAATCTCAGATATGGCATCTACCTTCATCTGCACACAGGAGTGAGGAGGACTCAACAAAGAAACAATGGCTACTGCCAATTCCTTTCTCTGGGCGAAAGTTGCTCCTCCAGCCAACACCCCAAAGGTAGACAATTCAATTTCCTCCCTATAAGTCCCCCAGCACATTTCAAGCTGCTGCCATAGTGCTGGAGCACAGAGTAAGTGAGTTTATGAGTGAGCAAGTCTGTGTATGGGCAACTTAAGAGGAGCACCTAGGACAGCAGCCACACTCCAGCTCACTCAATCTCTGCTCGTTTTCACATCCAGAAGTTATGGGGATTTTTCTCCTAGGCAGTGGAATCCTGGGGTGGGGACCCTTGTGTGGGACCAAGACCCCTTGATCCTCTGGATGGGGACTTCTGCAGCCAAAATATCCTTCCCAATTCTTTTATTTTTAAGCTGATAGTGATGATTTATTTAAAACATAAAACTTCAGAGAGAGTTTACTGGAATCAAAACAGAGACAAACTCATCTTTATAGATTACCATATAAAATAAGAGCTGCTATTTTTAGAAGTATTAAAAATTCCTTCTTTTTTTATTAGTTTCACATGCACAAGAGAATGTGTTTAGACATTGATAGCCCTTAGTGATAGCCTCAATAGGTCTATTTCCCATTTAATAATTTACATAGCTATTACAATACCATTGACTATATTCCCTGTACTGTACTCTATCTTTAAGTAATAGTTGACATTCAACATTAATTTATATTATATTTAGGTGTACAACACAGTTATAAATTAAAATCCTTAAATCCAGCAACTCCACTCCTGGGTATTTATCAAAAGAAATCCAAAACACTAATTTGCAATAAGTATATGTACCCCTATGTTTATTGCAGAATTATTCATAATAGTAAAGATATGGAAACAACCTAAATGCCCATCAATGGACAATTGGATAAAGAAATGGTGGCACATTTACACAGTGGAGTATTACTCAGCCATAAAAAATATCTTCTGGATTCCTAACGGTCCCACGCAGCTGTGGGATCAGCCCATTTCATGTCTCTACTGCTTCTACCAGTGTCGAGCTGGCTTCTTCTCTATGTCCATAGTTGTAGGGCTTCAGTTCAGTTAGATTTAAGGTGTTACTCAATAATGGTTGTTCTATAGTTTAGTTGTAATTAATGTGGTGTGAGAGGAGGTGACCATAGCATTTACCTTCTCTGTCATCTTGACTGGAAATTATCTCTATCTTAAAAGTACATCTAATATTAGCTGCAACATTTTTTCAATTGTTCAAAATAAGTGTTATCTTTTACTAAGTGCTAAACAGTTCTAACAGTATTTATTTACTGAACTATGAGGTGTGAGTTACATATGGAGAAACTGAAGCATAAAAAGTTTATGTATTCTATGCAGCATCCCACTCCCACATTGTATACTTGGTGAAGTCTTTAATAAATGGGCTGAATATCTCAAAATTCTGTGCTAGATATACTGATTATCCAAATGCTTGTGATGATCTAACACCTTTGTGGTTTTTGCATATTTATATCTTAGTTTTCTTTCCTTATGTGTAATTTTAGTTTCAGCATAATTATTACTTTCTCCTGAAAAGATTTCAAAAGTTACTTAGAAGCCATTTAATATGTCCCATTTTTTTTTTGTAAACTTTTATTACAACACTAATTATATATAGCAATATTGCGGTTATATGCAAGTTGCACTTAAAAAAAGAATATTTTATTCAGTCATGATTTTTGGAAACTAATATGTAATAGGAAATGTTATTTAAAACTTGGATTACAAATAAGTCATAGGGATGTAATGTATAGTGTCGGAATATAGCACTAATATTGTGATCGCATAGGTGGTTGCTGATTTTATCACAGTGATCACTTCTTTAGGTATACAAATGTTGAATAACTGTGGTGTAAAATTAATATAATATTGGTTATCTGTACTTTAATAAAAATCTTTTTAAAAAACCCTTGGATTACATATTTAGGGGGGAGAGTTACTATATAGCAAGGTGAAATGTTTTTATAAGAAGAATAAAATGTAGGGATTTTTTAAAATAAATTTTTAAATCTATTTTTTCATTTTAATAATGAATTAAATATGTGGAATTTCAACATAAAACATTTTCAGAAAATAATGGTGACACTTGGATTACAAAATGACTGAAATATTAGAATTTTACTTGTGATTTCTTAATTATAAAGCTTTTATCCATCTGTATTTGTTTAGGTTATAAATGTATAATTTACAAACCAAATGTTGGAATCCATGTAATTTTTTACTAACCAATGTCACCCCAATGAATTTAACAGTAAAATTTTTTTTTTTGTTTTTTGCATGTGGGTAGTTCCCTGGCCGGGAATCGAACCCAGGCTGCAGCGCTGACAGCACCAGCACCAAAGCCTTAAGCCACTACATCACCAGGGAACTCCCAAAAATTTTTAAAATAAAAACCAAAGGCCCATCAAAACAATTCCCACCTGCTTTTTTTTAAGGGGCTATGAAAGTTGTAAATTAGATGAAACCAACATTGTTTTACCACTCTCTCATCATAAAGTATTAGTAGTTCCAGTGAGTACATACTCATAAAGAACCTTTGAAGATTTCAAAGAAAATTTTAAGTGAATGAAATACTGTGTAATGAAAAATTTTATATCATAAACAAAGTTGAAAGGTAAACTGGCAAAAAAAATTTGTAAAGGTAAAAAAGACAAAATTAATATATTTAGAATAAAAACAGACTTGTACATGTTGATAAGAAATGCTAAAACCATGTGAAAAAAGAGCAACAGGTGTGAACAGAAGATCCATTGAAGAAATGAAAATGGCTTATGAAATTATCAATATCTTTTATCTTAGATACTATATATTACATATTACTAATGATATTTCAATATCACTAATATTCAAAAATTGACATTTAAACAGGAGAATATAATTTTATCTGCAAATTTAACAAATGGTTGAAAAAAATGATACTACTATGCAAAGATAACCTGTATTTGCATGTGTCCAGAATGAGAGGTTGGCTAAATTATTTATGATATGACAAAATATGTTATATTACTCAGTTGGGAACTTTCATACTGTTTTTATAGATTCAAATTGGAGATAAGAAAATCTTAAGTATAACATTAGAAAAATGTGTGTAATGCAGTATGGATCAAGTAATGTGAAAATTTACATATACTAATATGTACATCAAAAAGAAGACTAGAAGCAAAGCACCAACATTGTTATAGTAGTGTTCTGAGGTGTTAGGTATTCTTGTATGTCTTCATTATTACTGTGTGCTATCTGTCACCATGTACCAAAATTAACTCAAAATGGATCAAAGACCTAAACATAAGACCTGAAACAGTAAATTACATAAAAGAAAGCATAGTTACTAAACTTATGAATCTTGAGTTTGGAGAGGATTTTATGAATTTGACCTCAAAAACAAGGGAAATAAAAGCAAAAATAAATGAATAAGACTATAACAAACTAAAAAGCTTTCTCACAGCAAAAGAAACCATCAACAAAACTAACAGCAACCAACCAATGACAGAAGATATATATGTAAACAACACCTCCAATAAGGTGAACATATAATGCAACAAATAGACAATGCACTGTAGAATTGTACACCTGGAACCTATGTAATTCTTTCTAACAAATGTCACCTCAATAAGTCTAACAATAAAAAATATTTAAAAAGGGACTAATATAAAATATATTTAAACTATTACAACTCAAGAACAACAACAAAACTCTCATTAACAAATGGACAGAAGACTTGAACAGACAATTCTCCCAAGAAGATATACAAATGGCCAATAGATATATGAAAAAATGCTCAACTTCACAAGCTATTAGGGAAATGCAAATCAAATACTACCTCATACTTCTTGGAATGCCTATCATCAACATGACAAGTAACAACAAGTATTGGAGAAATTGTGGTGAAAGAGGAACTCTCATACACTGCAAATGGTAATGTAAATTGGTACAGCCACTATGAAAAACAGTATGGAGTTTCATCAGAAACTTAAGAATAAAATTACCATACAACCCACTAATCCCTCTTCTGGGTATCTACCCCCAAACTGAAAAGTTTTATTTATAAAGATATATGTACCCCTATGTTCATTGCAGCATTATTCATGGTGACCAAGACATGGAAACAACCAACGTGTCCTTCCATAGATGATTTGATAAAGAAGATGAGGTACATACGAGGGCTGTCTGGAAAGTATCCAGCCATGTAATATGAAAAATGGAGGCATTTATGGCTGAATTTTTTCCAGACAGCCCTCATATACACAATGAAATATTACTGAACCACAAGAAAAGATGAAATACTGCCATTTGCAACAACATGAATGAATCTTGAGATTTTCATGCTGAGCAAAATAATTCAGACAGAAAAAGTCAAGAACCATATGACTTTATTCACATATGGCATATAAAACAAATGAGCAAGACAAACAAACAAACAAAAACTTATAGACACAGACATCAGTTTAGTGGTTACCAAAGGGTAAGAAGGGTTGGAGGCATGGTAGAAGAGGGTAAAGGAGGTCAAGTATGTGGTGATGGAAGGAGAATTGACTCTGGGTCATGAGCATACAATGCAACATATAGATGATGTACTATAGAAATATACATTTGAAACCCATTTAACCAATGTCACCTTAGTAAATTCAATAAAGATTTTTTAAAAAATAATCTCCATGATGACATCCTTTGGAAATTTTGTTCATTTCTACTGCCTTCCTTCTCCACCATCCTCACAACATGCAAACACACACTACATACACCATTTGATGGAGAGAGCTGGGGGAATTACTGATCTCCACATCTTCTTGCCTTCACACTTATTTTTTGGCCTTGAAAACATAAAAGCCCAAAGTAGTAAAGTACAAAAGCACCCCTGGTATTTGGGAGTATTAGTGTGAAGACTGGCTTTCAAAACCAAATATTGCTGATGGTCATAACCAGCTGTATCTTCTGGTCCAGTCTGAATTTCAAAACTAGTGTTCCTTTTTTTTTTCTGTAAGTACAATGTAATTCAATTTTTTATTTAGAAATAATTCATAGTTTTCATTCCTACAGACTATATCTTAGATGCTTTAGGAAGGCCTTTTACACTAAACTTACAAATTTACAACTGACTTGCAAAGACTGTCTTTCTATAATTAGAGCAAAGACCTGAAACATGTGCTCTTAGAAGAGGTTAACACACCTCTTGTGACTGTGAGCAGAAAATGCTTGTCTTTGGACCCCAATTAGTAAGTCATCGTTCTATGTAACTTTAATATACCCACAATCATAATTACAATGCTTGGTGTTTAGATGCTCCTCCAATTAACACTCATCCCTGCAGGGTTAGCCACATCACTAGTTAAGAAGATTAGTTAAAAGCAATTAGAAAGGAAAATGTTAACTCTACCACTCAGACAGAAGGAATTGATGAGCTAAACTCACCTTCAATGTTTCTTGGTAAATATTGACCTCTAAGCCTTTCACCCGCGATAAGGAAGATCTGAATCCAAATAACCTGGTTAAGAGAAGTGCTTCCTCATCCCTCAGTCAGGCTGCATGCTGACCTTCCCCTAGCCTCCACCAGTTGCTCAACTGTCATGAAATACTGGCAAAGATAGAATATCACTGGACGTGTCATAAGGTCAAACAGCTTGTTCTCAGGCCAATTTGCTAAATGTACTCATGTTAAAGAGTCTGTACACTAACCACTCTGATGAAATGAACTACCAATTAATTACCAGCTCATTTTCAGGGGGTTGCGAACTTCTTCATACTTATAGTTCACTTACTACATTATCTGGTCTTGGGAGATCTCAGGACTAGATTATCAGACCACTTTAGTGACCCATGAAGCTGCTGAAACTTCACTTTTAGGCTACCAGGATGACATGCTAGGGGATACCTGCCTCAGATCAGCACTGACCTATTTGAGTAGAATGTTCTGTGTGGTTTGCAACTACTAAGGTTATTGCATGCAACTAAAGTACATGCAAAAGATACTATCTCTTTGAAAATGTTAATGTATTGTAATATCTCATTTTTTCTATCAAGCTATTAATTATTTATCTGCCTTTAGAAGGTGGTGGCTTTTCATTATTCTCTGTAGAGGTTTAACATCTGAGAGCTGTTGAGTTGTCTTAAAAGCAGAAAGTTTTCATCTATATCTTTTTGCAGCTAAGTCTCATGAACTAAAATACTTATTAAAATAAATGAATAGGATGTTTGCTGATTCTATGACTTAAAATCCCATTTGATTGTTTACTCATTAATCTACAAAATTAAGCAATACACCCTGGATTGCAGTCATTTGTACAAATAAGCAGACTTCTAATAGTCAGATGTAAGAAAGAACACTGCTTGAGGGTGGACACCCCCCAAAATGGAATTTATTTATAAAAAATTGTGTCTTTATTCTTACATGTTTAAACTTCAGTCACCTTCAAAGTACTCTTTGCTTTTTGAATACACCTATCGAGATTACTTTTTTCACTATTCAAAACAATTTTTTGTTTTAGTATTTTATTTTTATTGTTAGACTTATTGGGGTGACATTTGTTAGCAGGAATTACATAGGTTCCAGGTGCACAACTCTACAATGCTTCGTCAATATGTTGTATAATAAGTTCACCACCCAGTGTGATTTTGATGTCTTTAATGTTTCTGCTGTTTTTTGTTTCACTTCTTCCACATCACAAAACAATTTCCCTTTCTTATCTTAAAACAAAAGAATAAGTTGCTGGATGCAAGATTTGGTGAATAGGGAGGATGGGGAATGGAGGTCATCCAACTTTTGGTCAAAAACTGCTGAACATTCAGTGGGCAGGTGCATTGTCATGCCACATGTTTGTGTAAATCACCTATCATGAAATGGGCACATGCATTGAAAGAGTCTTCAAAAAAAAATTCACTGAAGGGCAACGCAGCTTCTCACAACAATGCCAGCTAGTACACTGATGCACATGGGTTCCTAGAACACTCACTTGGGTGGGGGAAGCCTGCACTACAAGGGGCCCACTCTACAGAAAACAATTCAGTTTTTTGGGGGTCCCCCCTCCTACAGTTGTGTTTGTTTCAAAACAAAGTATGTTAATGTGCAAACAATTTCAAAAGTTTTTCCTTGGAGAACATCAAATATGAGGTTGAACAATTAATTTTGCAACCTCATCCTAGAAAAAGTGCCACACACCTCATTGTTGAATATCACTATGGTCACCTTCAAAGTATTCCCCTTGGGAAGCTACATACCAAAGCCAGAGCATAGTCCACCCTTCAAAGCAATTTTGGAACTCTTTTTCTGGAATGGCCATCAGAACTGTCTTTGTACCCAAAACCTGAAATTAAATTCCTGAATTTGCTACTTTGCACTTACATGGGCAGTGCTGTACAAACAACTCAGTAAGGTGTCATATGTAAGCACTCAGGAAGAATCTAGCACACAGTGAAGGCTTATATGAGTGTCTGTTAAATAAATATTTCCGATAATGTGACCTATGGTTTCAAGCAATTTACAGTTTACTTATAACAGAAGCAAGTAAATAAAAGATTTTTGTGGTAACAGGTCATGACAGGGATGTGGACACAATCTTGTAGAAATACCATAGAGCCTGGTGGAGGGTCTTGTATGGGAGACTTGAACTTCACGGAAGTCATGAGAATATTTAATGAAAACTTTTAAGCTGTAGGAAGGTCATCCCAGATCGGTATGTTGTTCGTAAATGCCAGGAGGCTGGAATAGAACCCAGAAATGAATTGTGGCCTTTGCTGTGAAGATGTGAGGACCTGGCCAGAGGCAATGTGGCATTTCATTGCAATGAAATAATGTCTGCAAAGAGAAATCAATCTTAGATTCTAGTAAATTATTACATTCAAGGATCTGTTGACATATCTCTGGATGGCCATGGTTACACTAAAACTTGGTTAAGAGATTACCAAAGAGTATGTTTCTGAACCAGTTATAGCTTTGGTTTGATTAGATAATAGATATTGGAGGAAAGTGGGAAAACCAATATAGTGAAATAATATTAAATGTGAATGTTAAAACACTGTAATGTATGTATGAAGGTATGCTTTATAACTTATAAGATACTTTTTCATATGCTATTTTAGTTTTCTCATGTCAGATACACTTGCTTCAAGTGGAGTAATTTTTCAAAAATGTAGATTACATGTGTATCATTTAGGTAAAAATGACTTGAAGAAAAAGCTACTTGTGTGTGTAGGTATCTATGCATTTTAAAACAGAACAAAAAAGTAAGATGTGGAACTGAGCTACAAGTTTCTTCAAGAAAATTTCCTATAGAAGGTAACTATTTATGAGGTAGAAACACATGATCAGAAGAAATGCATGAAACATGTTTCTTCAGTTTTTATGGTAAGGTTGTGAGGTTTAGCCTTTTTTTTTACAGTTCCTTTTTTGAAAAACACAGCATCTTTTGTAACATATCCCAGAAGACTTCTTTCACCTGCTGGTTCCGTAGGGTGTAAATGAAGGGATTCAGTAAAGGAGCAACAGAGGTATACAGCAAAGCTACACCTTTGGATACAGTCACTCTTTCTTTTGCCGAGGGTTTAATATACATAAAGCTACAGCTACCATAAGTCATGGAGACAACAATCATGTGGGAAGTACATGTTGAAAAAGCTTTGGTCCTTTGCTGTGCAGAAGGGAATTTCAGAATGGTCTTAATGATGTGAGTGTAAGACAGAATCACTAACACCAATGTGAGAACAAGTGTTATCACAGCTAAGATAAAAGCCATCAGTTCTAGGACATGTGTATCTGTGCAAGAGATCTGCAGAATAGGAGAAGTTTCACACATAAAGTGATCAATTACTTTGGAAGCACAGAAATCCAGCTTCAGTCCCATGACCAATGGGGGAAAGATGATTAGGAATCCTGTTACCCAAGAGCTGAGTACCAGCTGATAGCACACTTTACTGTTCATAATG
>PVJL010021560.1:0-10428 GCA_004026885.1 Lyroderma lyra
ACACACACACACACACACACAGACCCAGGAAAACCAAGACAGTTCAGTTGGTCACCTGAAGAATATCTCATACCTTACAGCAACATCCCTATCACTGATTCAACCAGAAACTCTGAAAATCATACCAAAATACCTTTCACAACTTTTAGATGTATCACTTAATCTATCAATTTTTTCTTGAAAAAGCAAATCCCCAGGAGTTTTCTGAACTATTCCAGTCTGTTGTTTTTCTTACACTCCTTGTACACAGTTGTTATTCTGGGATTCTCTCCACCCATATCTTCTTTAGATTTTCTGTGGTCTGTGGCCTGTGTCTTTCTCTTCATTGGTTCATTTGTGTTTTGGTGGAGGACATACTCCAGTAGCTTCCTGAGGATATTTTACAATCAAGGGCCTTGATACTGAGCACTCAGAGCCACCACATACAGCACACAAATAGGAGCTGTACAACTCCTCTTACACATACAGGGTGCCCCTTGGAGTTGTTCAGTGCCCAACATATACATTCACCCCAACAGATGTGTTACACCTGGAGAGCCCATTTCAATCAGTTAACTCATGCCTTGCAGTTCCAGATAATATTTTGAATTATATCTTTAATGTTTTCTTTCTTTTCTTTGGTCTTTTTCCAGAACTTCTATTAAGTATTAGACCTCTTGTACTGTCTTACAATACTATTTCCTCACTTAAATTCTCTTTGTTTTTTGTTGGTGGTGGTAGTTAGCTGGGTTTTGTTGTTGTTTTGCTAGGTTTGGTTTATTTGAGGGGAAGATTTCCTCAGCTCTTAGAATCCTTGTGAGTTTTCCTGTATAATACTTTAAATTACTAAAAGCTCTCTTTTGTTCTCTCAGTATTTCTTAATTATAGCATTCTGTTTTTTTCATGGTTTCAGTAGACTTATCTGTCTGAGAAGACTGTGCAAAATTTTCCATGTTTTTTTTTTCCTCCCTGCTGCGTCTTTGATTCTTCTAAGTTTTTTGCTTTTAGCTATTTGATCTCTACCTTTTATGTTGACCATCTTTTTTTAAGTTTCTAATCTTTGGTTACTAGCTCATATTTAAGAATGGGTGGTGGAAAACCCCAGTTGGAAACTGTGAGTGAGCAGGTGGGGCTTGCTGACTGTAAGCATCACTGCAAGTCCGGCCAGACTCTGTCATCATCACTGGGGAATCCTTGCTGTTAATGAATCAGTCTTTCACACTGGGTTGGGCACATTCCCTAGAGAAGACTTCCTTTCTTCAGAAAGGACAGTCAGTGGGAAGTAAATATAGATGTTTAGGAGAGTCCCTTTTTTTTTTCTTTACCTTACAGATGCCAACATTGATGATACCTATCTAGAACTGCACCAGTGGAGTTCAGGAAACAACCTTTGCAAATCCAAATATGGGATAATATTCACATTTGCTTCAGGACATCATTTCACTTTTAGATTTCCCACAATGTTCAGGTCAAATTACCATATGTTCTTGCTGACTCTGAAAACACGTACAGACACACACACTCACAAACATTTCTGTTCCTTTTGCTTAGGGAATTTAATATTTTTTATTTGTAATATTCTTATTGGCTCTACCCTGAGAATTTCACATGTTGACATTGTTACAAAGGCAATGTTCAAATATATGTTCAAATCATAGATCAGCTAAACTCAGTTCTTGTTGCACAGTTAAGAACAGTGCCAAACTAACATCAGTAAAATCTCCATCTGGAGGAGAAAGAGAAGAGATAGAATATATTTTCAAAGTTAATGACTAAACAATTAAGACAAAACAAGATGTATTTTAATCTTAATTTAATTTTTAATTTACATATAGACCATAATGTCAATGTCAAGTATTTACACTAGTGATACTATGGCCCATGAGGTCCACAACAAAGATTTTGCAATGAGTAAGATTTATATGAGGGCTGTCCAGAAGTATCCAGCCATGTAATATGAACAAAAATAGAGGCAATTATGGCCAGACTTTTGTCTAGACAGCCCTCGTATGTACATACACATGTATAAGTATTTATACACATATATATGCATATAAGTATATATATATAAAAAATATTGTAATTTGTGTATATGTTGAGAGATCTCTCAAAATGTTTTAATGTTGATTTTCTTCCAGTATGGTAAGTAGGGTAATATTTTAATATGTCATATGTATAGGAAAGATTCACAAATGCTACTGAAAATTATATCATAGATCTTAAATTAGACATGGCTTCTATGACAAATGAATACTGAAAAGCAATAGTTCAAATAAGTTTTAAAACAACATAAATCTACATAATTATAAACTTTTAAGGTGAAAATGATAAAAGAGGCTTTTCAAGACAAGCTCTTACCTGTACAAGAAAACTTTCCACATTATACTTGAAATATACCATTTCTCTATGCCCCCAAATGTTTTCTGTGATGAGATTACTGAAACATCATAAGAAAACCAATTTATTTTTGGACAGCTGAATTTGTCCAAAAGTTCCTTCCTATAATGAGCTAGTCTGCCTCTCTAGTACATCAAGCCCTCTAGAATGACAAAGATCCAAATGTTACCTTTTCACATGTGTGCATTTTTAAAAAGTATTGCTTCTTATGTGTTCTAAGAAACCCTCATAAGATGTAGTGCCCAGAGATTTCCAAATGCAATTGAGAGCAAAAATAAAGCCATCTGATTTTGCTTGACTACTTTATGATATAAAGATTAAATAAGTGCAAAACAATAGGAGAAAATCTGGAATACTGCTCTGCCCTATTTGCAGAGAATTAAGCCAGAGAGCCAGGGAGATACACCATGTACACTGTGCTGACAATCAAGGAACTAGTCTATAAATATTAACGACTAACCTTGACTATGTGAGCTACAGCAATAGCAGGGAGAGAAAAATTATCTCATTTCAAAATGATTTTATAGCTGTGTCAGGAGACAAAAAGACAAAGAAAGCACACAGAATAAAATATTAGTGGCATTAGGAAGTTTTCCCCTTTAACATCAGAGCTCTTCTTTGATGCTGTGGACAACAGACTTATAAAGGAGCTTGGACCGAACTAGGTAAAGCTCCTAAAAAATTGTTTTACAAAACATGAGAAGAAACCTCACAGAGACAAGTTTCTGCAGTAATATCAACCACAATCCTAGCTGCTGCCTGTTTCTGGATAACTGAACTGATTTTAAGATAATTTAGATTATTCAAGACTACAGAAAGTATAGAACTCATGTTCTCTCCCTGCAAAAATATTCAATTTCAGAAGTTTTAATACTTTTTATGAATTTCATAGGCTCTTCAGATGAAACAAGAACTAACATATCTACTCAGTCTGGCATCTTAAACTAAGAGTTCTAATTACACTAATCATGGTTTGCAAATTTATTTACATTACACTTGGATGTACAAGAAATTGAAGTATATTTGATCCAATCACTTTCGCTAGTCACTACTTCCTTTAATCACAAGAAAGGAAAAAAAAATTAGTAAACTATAAGTTTAGTCAGGTTTAAAAATTAAGATTTTTTTACATAAATGGTATCAATTGCCAAAGAAAAATTTCACTGGACAGAGTTAAACAGGCAAGAAAGACTGTTCAAAATGATTGGAGTAGGAGAAAGAGATTGACCTCAACCATAGGGTAGTGGAAGAGTACAGGAGGGCAATATGATTAGGCCATCTGTGTTTGCTAATTGGTAATTATCGAAGTTTGGTTCCAGACAGGATTCACACTGTCACAAAGACTGGGAGAGAAGGGCAATATCTTTCTTGATGATTCCATTTCAAAGGAATGGCTCCCAGGTTCTTGAGTAAGACATCACTAGGTGATAAAACTGGCAAGAGACTAGAAGATTAATGAGGGGGACCTGAAAAGAAACCTAGAATTTATTTATAAAACATAGTGTGTTTATTCTTACATGTTTAAACTTCAGTCACCTTCAAAGTACTCTCCATTTGGTGCAATACACTTATCAAGACTTTTTTCCACCGATCAAAACAGTTTTTGAACTCATCAATTTTGATGCCTTTTATTGCTTTTGCTGTTTTTTTTGTTGTTGTTTATTTCACTTTTACATCAGCAAAAACATTTCCCTTTGAGGATTTTTTTCATCAGGGCAACAAAAGAAAGTCATTGGGGGGAGAGATTGGGTGAATAGGGAGGGTGGGGCATTGGGGATCATGCCATTTTTTGGTCAAAAACTGCTGAATACCCTGCATGGTGTGGGCAGGTGCGTTGTCATGCCACATGTTGTTCATGTAAATCAGCCATCATGAAATGGGAAAATGGGTTGAAAGTCTCCAAAAAAACCCTCAGTGAAACCGAATGCAGCCTCTCACAACAATGCCAGCTGGTACACAGATGCAAATGGGTTCCTAGGACATTTACCTAACAGAGGCAGCCTGTACTACAAGGGGCCCATCTTCTAGAAGATAATTCTGGTTTGGGGGGAGGTCCCCCTTGTAAATACACAATTTTTAATAAATAAATTCTGGAGGTTTGGGGAGGCCTCTCATATATGAGTGTATGAGGAAATTAAAGTTTAATATAACCATATGTCTGATGACAAAAGATGAGGAGGGCCTTGAATTCATACAATGTTCCTTGGATTCTTGTGGTCACTTCTGCAGTATAACCAGTTGGAACTGTTCCCTGTTGGTGATCACTGAGGTGTAACTGACCCTATTTGATTTTTTATTTTTTAATGTAAGGTATCAATCATGTTGGTACCTCCTACTGGAGTTCTTGCTTCTATTTGCTCCAGTCTTGAAGTCACTGAATTCTGCATCCTTTTTGTCAAACATGTGTTCTGCCTTTCTTTTGTGCCCATTCTCTAAGGTAAACATAAATTCATATTCATTGGATGTCTTTAATTCCTGAGAACAAGGACATTACATTCGTTCACTTACCTGTCTTTCTTCCACTGGCACCTCTGCACATTCCTTACCATGTGTTAGGGCACCATGCTGAGAGCGGAAGTTCCCTAGAAAGCCTGTACCTCTCTAACACTATTCCAGAAGTAAGCATACTCTCCACACACACACACACCCCAGGTGTTCTCAGTCTTCCCAAACCCATTTCGATGTTTCCCTGCACATACTTCCACCCTCACCCCAACACACACACACACACACACACACACACACACACACACACACATCATTGTTGAGACTAGCAGCTGACTCTCTTCCACCTACTTCTGTTACTCTTCCCACCTCCTCAGGGCATTCTCTTCCATACAATTCCCAGGTCTAATACTCTAGGCCTAGCTTTATATATCTCAATCAAGAGCCATCATAATTTGTTGATTCCTGTCTTTCATGACCACATTGTATTGCTAAAGGGCGAAAAGATAATTCATGAAATCAAAGTTTATCGATGACTTGATGCTACTAGCTCTATTTAACTCTTCTCTGGAACAATATGCTCCCAAATATCACTCGGAAGGGAAAATTGTGAATTTAAGGGAGATATTTAATTCCCTAATTTAATATTTGCAAAATATTACCCCGGTCACACACTCTTAAGAGAAGAAGCAAACATATGGGATAGTCACCTAGCTATAAAAATGTTTTTAAAGTCTTAACTGACAGATACAAAAACAAATGTCTTACAGCTAGACTGAAGTTCTGTCTAGCAATCTGTGCTTTCTTTTTAATTTCCATGAACACATCTGCCAAAATGGAATTTATGAACTTATTTTCAGTTTACGTGATGGCTATTGTGTTTGAAACATGTGACCTTTCAGAAATGGTGTTCATGACTTACCCATAGAGTATATTATAAGTAAAACACAACCATTTTACTAATTATTTGCTTTTTTTAAAGCTCTCTTCCAGGTAATTCTTTAAGAACTCTATATAATGTCTGGAGGTATATATGATATATATTATGTGTATATAAGAGAGAGAAGGAATGGTGGTTGAATAAGTACCTTCACTCTGAAACCTTACTTGTTATATAAAAAGTATAGATCGTAATTTATTTTCAGTTTTTTAAATTATAAGTATTAATGAACTAAATGAATTCAATTTATAATTTCTTGTGCTTTCAATATAAGGGTTTATTTTCTAATGTGCAGTGTTTTTTACTATAACTTCCAGCACCGTTAAATTGATGGTAAAGTTGGGAGTATGTTACTATGATGTAAGTTGTTAGTCAGAATAGGAAAGTAGAAGTAAAATTCAGTGAGTTCAAACCTTAGATCTAGGATTGGATGGTGTTTATTTGGATATCTCACACGTAAAAAGCTGATATTTCCATAATCTTCTTTCATAGCATGGCCTTTGGCCATTTCTCCTCTCCTGCTCTTAACATAATCTAGTTGTGGCTTCCTCACATGATAAAATGGGACAGATATCCTCCATCTTTAAGTTATCAAGTGGCTATTTCCTGATTTCAGTTGGAGAGATTCCAGTAATATGGCTACTCTACTTGACTCATACTTTAGTGTAACTCTCCCCACTAGAACATAGTGATAAAGCTCACAGACAATTTGAAGTATTGGAACATGTTGATTACCTTGAAAACCTTATTCCTTAAATAGGGATTTGTAAATTTAGAGGGCATAGAGTCAATAGATTCTGCATCCCTCCAACACCCTTGGATGCAATTTAGAGATGCTCTCCTTTCTTTAAGAAGCACACACGGAAGCTAAATATAAGGTGATGGAAAGAGAAGTCACATTAGGTGGTGAACTTATTATACAACAAGTTGACAATGCACTGTAGAATTGAAACCTATGTAATCCTTGCTAACAGATGTCACCCCAATAAGTCTAACAATAAAAATGAATTTTAAAAAATTGGACAAAAAATGTTAAAATAAAGACTAGGCTTACAACCAAAAAAAAAAAAAAGAAGAAGCACACACACACACACACACACACACACACATACATCCCTATCTAAGGATCTTGCTTCCTAGGTTATATTCCTATCTTCTATTTCTTCAATCTCCCTTCCCCGCCAACCAGCGGCCCTGTCAGATTTTGCACATAGTTACCAATCAGAAAATGTTTGTGGAATATTGTTAAACGTCAACAATCATTCTGGGCTTTCTCATAAATACAGTGTATAAACAGGATACTTCTAGCATCCAGAGCCCCAACTGTAACCGGGTTGTACTGTCCTAACTCACACGCAGAATTCCCCAGCCCTGCCTTTGAGGAACCAGCAGAAGGGAGGCGAGAGATTTGACAGCTGTGCCTTTGGCGGCCAGCTTTTAACTCAGCCGGTTAGTTATCAGAAACCCTCCGCAGTCAGGAGCTTCGCTTCAGCGGGGAGTGGAGAGGGTGAGAGCTGTAGAACGGACATCCGCCCGCATCTTTGGCACCAGCCCTAACTCTGTGCAAGGCACGCCGGGACACCGTCAGGATGGCAACCAGCGGGCACACGGTTGTCATGGAGACCGGCCGGATGCGAGGGCCCACTCGGAGGGGCCGCCTTTGCCCACACCCAGACAGGATGCTTCGCCGAGGATATAAGGTCCCTGAAAGGCGAAGGCACTTGAGCGACCGCCTCAGCTGCCTACAAGACCAGGCGCTGAGCAGCAGCATCTACCTCCTAAGAGAGATGGGGCCCACCGGCTTCCTGCTGAGGGAGGAAGAGCCGGAAAACAGGGATTTCCGAGTAACTATCCCCTCCGCGGTCCTCCACCCTGTATCTAGCCCCGCCTCCCACGACCCTCGCAATCCCTGCGGCTACTCGCTGCTGCCCCCTGCTGGCGAGTGTTCCAGACTCTAAGGATGTACAAACTGCAGAGGGAAATAGTGTTTACTACAAAAAGTTTCCTTATTGGCGATTAGGACTCCAAATCGCATCCAACTCTTGTTAAGACTATGACCCTTTGATCTTTGGGCTTGAAAATGTGCGACGTTTTTATATGAATGTACCGTTTGCATTCCGTGGGTTCTTGGGTCCGTTGTTAGCAATCACTAGCCCTGTAACTGAAGTGAAATGAAAATTCTACAATGTGTTAACATACCGTATATATTTGCTTTATAAAATAGATTTTTCTTTACTCTTTAGTCATCCTCATACTATAACGAGACTTTTTTTTAAAGTATCATTTAAATGGTGGTGTCTTGGAAAGGTCTTAATGAATAATTTTTTTTTTAATTTTTCTCAAAGACCACAGACACTTCATTAATATTTGGATATCCTATTCTCACCACTTAAATCAGCCACCACACTAACTCCCAGAATTTTATGTAAATGTTTAATTAAGTGTCATGCATTTTAAATATTGAATACAGCTTATTTATGACACCCTCTTTTTTTCCTTTATTGCTTACAACATAACTGCATTTAACAAATAGTTTTAGCCAATATACACTTGGTAAATAAAATTAGTCTTCTTGAATAAAAAAATTAAATAAAGTAAACCCATTTCAAATATACAAAACAAAAATCCAAGGTGAGCTACCCTGCAAAAGATGTTAGCTTCACTGCAATGTGAAATATCCTTTTGTACATGATGCTATTGTACATGAATGACATTTTATTGCTCTTAGTATGAATAAAAAGGAATTCTCTTTAAAAATTTACAGATAGTTTATAAAGCTTTTAAAATTAGATATTTTTCACTTTCCTGAGTATTAGTCACTTAAAAACAGTCTTAATGGATAATTGAAGTTGTTGACCAAGTCAAAAAATATAGAAGTGAAAAATTAGACTAGTGTCAAGAATTAAGGTGTCCCAGTAGACTATATATATTCAACCTTTTGGAGTCACCTAAATTAAATTACCCTTTTATATATATTTTAGTCTAAAATTAATCTAGTTTTACTCTAACTCTAAAAATTAACTAGTATTTTTTAAGATTGCATTTTTCTTTTAAAGGTATTTTTAGGAAATCCACATGTTTGTAACTGTTCTACATTTCAGAAAGGAAGAGACCTTTGTAAGCATATATGCTGGTAAGTGACTTTGTAATAAAGGCCTTCCACAAAGGAACATCTTTTGTGGAACAGGTATATCACATGTTTTGCCTTTTTCATTATTTGAGTCCTGCAAGAATAAAGAAATTTGGTGTTGGGAAAATAGCAAAGAGAAATAGTCACTGCTTATCAATAATATATTTTGGGGTATTTTATGTCATTCCAAAAATTAAGATTCAAGTTGAGAAACATACCATCACCTCTACATGTTTTGAATGTTAATGTTTTTAATATGAAAAAGGATAATTTTAGATCCTCATTATGTACAAATCTAACTATAATAGAGGAAAAACTCCTTGATTCACATCATTGATAACTATGTGGTTCATTATATTTTTTTACTGTTTTCCTTTACAATTGTCATTGAAGATTTGTCTTTCAAAATACTAGTAGGACTTTACTGCAGATACTTTTGTTAATATTGACTTTTTTTTTCTAGTGTAAGAGTCTATTTGTAAAGGAATCACAGAAATGAAAAAAAATTTTTTGCATTTACTTTAACTAAATTTATTTTGTTTACCTACTATACTTATATTAATACCAATAAATCATTAATTATATTATTATAGAAAATTTTCTATTTAAGAGAAAAATCTAAAACAAGAAGTTAAGAAAAAATATGTATCTCATCTTTCTAATGATTTTTTTTACAGATTAAAGAGTATGTATCTGTTATTTCTTTTTTTTTTTAATTCATTTTTATTGTTAGACTTATTGGGGGTGACATCTGTTAGCAAGGATTACATAGGTTTCAGGCATACAATTCTACAGTGCATTGTCAACTTGATGTATAGTAAGTTCACCACCTAATGTGACTTCTCTTTCCATCACCTTATATTTAGCTTCCCCCCCTCCTCTCCCAAACCCTCCCCTTTCTCCCCTCCCTAACCCACTCGTCCCCAAATAAACATTAAACTATTGATTGTGTCCATGGGTTATTTGTTTCTTCATTTCTTTTTTTCTTTGCTTTCAGTTTTATATTCCACATATGAGTGAAATCATGCAGTTCTTTGTTTTTTCTGTCTGGCTTATTTCACTAAGCATGATGATCTCCAGGTCCATCCATTTTGTCGCAAATGACAATATTTCATCTTTTCTTATAGCTGAGTAATATTCCATTGTGTATATGTACCACAGCTTCTTTACCCAGTCATCTGTCGCAGGGACCTTTGGTTGTTTCCATGTTTTGGCCACTGTGAACAGCGCTGCAATGAACATTGGGGTACACAAGTCTTTGCAGACAAAGGTTTTCAAGTTCTTTGGGTAGATCCCCAGAAGGGGGATTGCTGGGTCAAATGGTAGCTACATTCCCAGTTTTCTGAGGAACCTCCACACTGCCTTCCACAGTGGTTGTACCAGTTTGCACTCCCACCAGCAGTGTACCAGAGTTCCTTTTTCTCCACATCCTCTCCAGCACTTGTTATTCCTTGTCTTGTTGATAATAGCCATTCTCACAGGTGTGAGGTGTTATCTCATTGTGGTTTTGATTTGCATTTCCCTGATAGCTAATGAG
>PVJL010021561.1:0-10402 GCA_004026885.1 Lyroderma lyra
TTTAGTTTTTCCCCATTCAGTATGATGTTAGTTGAGGGTCTCTCATATATGGCCTTTATTATGTTGAGATACTTTCCTTCTATACCTGTTTTATTTAGTGTTTTGATCATAAATGGATGTTGTACCTTGTTGAAAGCCTTTTCTGCATCAATTGAAATGAGCATAGGGTCTTTTTCTTTGATTAGCAGTGAAGATAGTGCTAATCAAATGGAAACTTTCTTAGCCAAATATTTAAAGTCTTGCACATGAAGGTTAAGTGTAAGCTAGTATGACCTGGCTTCATGTGCAATCGCTACCATTAATTGAATTTGGGGTCTAAGACAGGGTACCTAAATTCTGACCCAGTTGACTTATCTGTAAAATAAGAATCATAATAAGACTTTCCTCATTAAATGAGAAAATGAAAAACATGCACACAAATCACTTCACATGGATCTTATTATACTGTGGGCACTTAACAGATATTAGCCACAATCATTACCTTAATATTACCATATACTTTGATAACACATCAGAACATAAAGGTGTTTACATGGAGACTACAATCTTTTAATTAAATTGTAGGACTAAACATTCACAGTGCTGTTTGATTACAACATAGGTAAAACTATGTTGTGATCAATGTATTATCAATATACCAATAACATATATGAGCATTGAAAAACAAAAATGAAACACACTCTTCATAAAAATGCATATTTTTTGGTAGTTTAAAAAGATCTAAAAAAGAGTTATAGGATTTTTCTTTTTAGGCCAGCTAGATAAGAATAATTTTCCTTATTAAAGAATAAGACAGAAGTTTCCTGGTGGTGTAGTGGCTTAAGGCTTCGGCGCTGTCAACGCTGAGGCTGGGCTGATTCCCAGCCAGCGAACTATCCACATACCAATAAATAAATAAAGAAAGAAAGAATAAGACTTTCACGTATGCGGCTGGCTATCAAACACATCAGCACATGGGGAGTGGTTACAATGACAATGATGATTGCTGAAAATATCATAGCCATTAAAAATCCTCATGTTATCCAAATGTTTTACTCATTCGAAAAACTCAGTTAACTCTGAAGAGTAGAATATGTTATTGCTAATAGTTTTTTTTTTCAAAACATGATAACATCTCTGATAATGATAGCTTCTATTAGGAAAAATAAAAAGGTGTTTCCAAAGCCTAGAAATAGTACTCTTTGGCCAGGTTTTTAATATACTGCTGATACCTGCCATTATAATTAGTATACTTCCAGTCCTCCCTGTAGGTCTTCTCTTGGTTTATCTTATGGGATGTGGGATGGCTTTTAGGAATATGTTAAATGAATAGATTTTTACAAAAGCTTATCAACACTACCCCAACCCCACTGTCTGTAGGAATATAAATTCAATGTTACTGGTGACAATGTTATTGGCTAGATGTATAATCTCAAATTGGCTGCTGCCTCAAATCTCTGAAAAGCTCGGTGGAAAGCCAGTTCATCAATTTTTTTTTTGATCAAACTAATTATTAGCTGCTAATCTTTTCATCAAATAAAATCATATGAAGAACTAAATTCACAAAATCAAAAAATGGATATAACTTTTCTGGGTGCTGTGGGTAAATTGGCCACCCTGGGTATGCCCAGGGCTTTTCCAGGACAACCTTAGGTCTCTGAATAGCGTCTTCTGCACTAGATACACTGCAGTACATCCCCAGAGAAGCCCATCTGTCAGAGTGATGCTGTTTTACTGTAAATTATTAGTTCAATGTAGATTTATGTTTTAAAATGATGGGATGGCGTATACCAAAGAATATTATGTAAGAAACCATCCATTATTAAAACTACAATAAAGATGTTGTTGAGTATATTTATTGATTTGCACTCTGAGAATCCTCAGGAGAAATTTCTCTCTGGTCTTTGGCTTTTCTTGAACAATTTTCTGATTGAAGGAACAGAGAACAATCTTCAGAGAGGTGGTGATGCTTGAACTTGGCCATGTTATGATGGATTATTTTATAGGACCATTCCAGAGGAGGAAAATTTATACATTCGAGAAAGTGCATGGTGAGTTGAGGGAACAACAAGTGTTTTGGTGTGCTAGTAGCATTAAATGTGTGAAATAACATTTTAAGAAATGATGCCAATCCATGAGTTCTCATTTTACATAGTGTAGACTAGGCATGTCCAACTGTGGCCCAGGATGGCTTGGCTTTGAATGTAGCCTCACAGAAATTCTTAAAACATTATGAGTTTTTTGTGACCTTTTTTTTTTTTTTTAGCTCCTCAGACACCATTAGTTTTAGTGTATTTTATGTGTGGCCCAAGAATTTTCATTGTGGCCTAGGGAAGCCGAAAGTTTGGACACTGCTGATGTAGACATTATTTGCATTAAAAGCTGCTGAGGAACAAACTCATAATGATAGAAAAATCTCTGAAAGCAATGTGAAATATTTATAAATATTGCCCACAAGGAGCATAAAGTTGGTGTGCAAGATATATTTTCTACAAAAATAAACACAGAAAGACTGATGGATTTGAGATTTTATTTGACTAACTTTATTCAGCTTCATAGAAACTATATTCTTATATCATTGACATTAGACTTTAAAAATATATATATTCCAAAGAATTGCTTTTCTATGCCACCTTCAAAGAATATAATTGATCTACTTTATCACCTGGTAAGGAATTCAATGATAGATAATGAAATTTGATAAATATTTATTTGTGTTTTTGAAGAATGAGTATTTGTGTTTATATATAATTTTTCAAGATACTTGAATCGGAGTTCCCTGATGGTGTAGTGGCTTAAGGCTTCAGTGTTGGCGCTGTCAGCACTGCGGCCTGGGTTCGATTCCCAGTCAGGGAGCTGCCCCTATACCAAAAAGCAAAAAAAAATCAAAAAAAAAAAAAAAAAGATACTTGAATCATAAATATTCTAAGTACCAAAGTATGTTTATTATATAATAAAATTTGAAGTATAATTTTAAAGAAAACATTTATTGA
Organism: Lyroderma lyra; assembly: GCA_004026885.1. Taxonomy (NCBI): domain Eukaryota; kingdom Metazoa; phylum Chordata; class Mammalia; order Chiroptera; family Megadermatidae; genus Lyroderma; species Lyroderma lyra. The sequence continues at coordinate 2,973 of PVJL010021561.1, forward strand.
AATCTAATTATTATTATTTTCTAACTACAATTAAAAAGGCCATAATTACAGGATACTTACCATTTCACCTTTTTTGGTTATTGAAAATCACCTTTATGAGAACATGTCATTACCATAGCAGAAATATGCAGTCTTTCTCAATGTGTCATTAGTCTGTTAGTTGTCACTTCCATTTTGGTATGCTCTCTTCTGATTCATCGCTGACTTAGTTATTATTCCTAATTATCTATAAATCAGGTGCTCAGGTCATCTGATTGAGTGAAGATCTAAGAAACTGTCCTAAGGACAGAACTCATAATGAGGAGATTGTCAATATAGTTTAAAATTTTAAAATTTGATTTTATTCATAGAATTTGCTTCCTTATGAATAAATTGATGATATTATTTTCTTTTTTCAACATCACAAATATCTTTTTTTTTAAAGGACTGAATTAAAACACTAATCTCAGAAATGTTAAAAATTAGCAAGGCAAGATAACTCACTTTGTAGTTCTGTGTGACTACCTTTCTCCAGCGGAGCTCTTTTCAGTGTTTGACTTGCAAAGAAATACTACAGGTAGGTAACCTAGAGGAATAGCAAAACAATATTTTACGTTAGATTTCTAGAGACAATATCTCTCTATACCCATTTCTACTGCTAATATTGCATATGATTTCTAATGAGTATTGTATAATACACATTTAAAATTTCCATGAATCTTTGTTCTGTATTTTGCAAACAGTGACTAGTAATTACCTGTACTCATTGTTATGATGAGAGTAACTAGAAATGTCATTCTAAGATGTATTAACACTGTCTCATGGGGTAAATATTCAACAGAACATCACTTAAATTTGTTAAAAATCACTGAATATGTCCTTACACTAAACATTATTTATCAAAGCTTAAATTTTACATAATTATTGTGAAGTAAGTTGGCTTTTTTACAATGGTCAATATTTTCTTAATGTTTTCAGACAAAAACATGAATTTCAAAGGAGCATCTCTCAAATCTTATTTTTGTGGAAACAGTTTAGAGTAAATTATATGATTTTTATTTTTTCACACTTTTCAGAGGAAGAGGTCATCATTTTAAAAAATGATGGAGGAAGACACCTGGCTTAATATACTACTAGTCAGCATTTCATATACAGGTCTTCCTTATTCAGAATGTTGAAGGTTCAGGTAGCTGAACACCTGTGCCACATTCTGGCTTGACTTTTTGACTGATTTAATTCTTTTGTGCTTTTGTTTTCTCATATTTCCTGCCAAATGTACATAATTAAATTAAATGAGTATGTATACTTACTGCTCTGTGTATAATTGTTCAATTAAAAAAAACAAAAGACTCAGCAGCAAGCATAATACTCACTTATGCCTACTTTAAGTTTCATAGTTTCCTATGTTTAGAGTAGTAATCAGATATTGTTTGCCAATGCCTGATATGTATTAATACATATAACAATCCTCAAATGAGCTCATTCACGGTATTGAATAAGAAGAAAATAAGTTAAATAAAAACGCACAAAGATATGAAATGCAAACTATAAGTTTTTTTCTATGTATTGTGGATACATACACATACTTAAGACTAGGAACTGGTGAAAAATACCATTTTAAGGGAGTTATATCTGCTTTTGTTCAAGTATTGTTTCTTTGATGTTTCTGGTTCTAATAACTTTATTTTGTGCACCTTATTTTATCACAACCATGTCACCTCATATTGTTTACTTGCTCAAAATTTAAATGAAAATAATAATAATAATAATAATAATAAATTTTAAAAAGAGAGTGAGAGACACTCATTATCAACTATACTGCCAAGGTTTTGCTTTATTTCATTGTTCTCTGCAAATTTTTGTAACTAAGTTCTTAATGCTCTAGTGAATATCTTGTTTCTATGTTTTCACAGCCATACAATTTTCCTTATTCTAATTTGAGTTATCTGTGACCTTCTTCCCTATGCCATGTTCTGTACCTGTATTAATTTCCACACTGCAATTGCATTCTCTTCATTTTGTTGAAAGAGTAATTTCCTGAATCAATGTTACACATGAATTTAAAATGCCCCTTCCAGTGTCTGTAAAATATCTAATTGTAAGTTTATTTGGACTCAAACCAATACCTCCTCCCCCACAAAAAATGAAAAGACATAAAAGGAAAATGGAAAAAGAAAACAATAAAAAATACATGAAAAGGAGGAAAAATGGAAAGTTTCCTTTCATTCCAAATCTAGATTTTGGAAGACCTGAAAGCCATACCCAGTGACCAGCACTCTCACTAGACTACTATATGTCTTGGATTTTAACTGGACAACTTCCCAAGGACAGCTTTTCTTCCTTTCTTTTTTCTGACAGACATTGTTATTTCATAACTCGCTATCTCTAGATATTTATCTCATTGATACCTGCCAGATTAACATTGAAAAGAAACATCATTGACATTTGTATGAATTATTCTGTCAGAGCTGCGTACACTACACACACACACACACAATATATATCTGATTATTACATATATGTTGACTGAGTACTATATTTATGTGTGTATTTATATGTAGTAGAGTCTGTGTAATCTTTCAAGGTATTAAAATGGAGTAGAAAAACAACATATTTTATTAACCTCTTATATTTCAAAATAGTCATTTCAGCTATATAGTGAGAGAGAAAATATTTTTTAGTTATACTCTTAAATACGGTATTCAATGAAAATTTAATTAGCCAAAACCTTAAGGATAATTCTTATATTTATATGAAATCAGATTTTAAACATTTATTAAAATTTAAAAGTCTTCCTTTTAAAACATGATTGCATAACTTTCTCAATTTATCTCCAAAATTTTGTAAGAACTATAAAAATAGTAAGAATAAAAGTTGTATTTTGGGGTTTTTTTAAGTTAAGTTATTAACATTTTCGTACCCAAGGCAGCTTTTTATGTAAGTCCCATTCTATTTATCTATCTGTCATCTATCTACCTACCTATCTGCCATCCGTCATCTATCTATCTCATCTATCTGTTCTCTTACAACAGAGTGAATGCTTGTGTCCCCTCAAAATTCATGTTGAAACCATAATCATGGTGCAATGGTATTTTGGGGGCCTTTGGGAGGTAATTAGGTCTTGGGTGGGAAGGCTAGATGAATGGAACCAGTGTCCTTAAATCAAAGAGCTCTTTCTGCCATGTAAAGATACAACAAAGAGTTGGCTGTCTGCAACCTGGAATTCTCACCACAGCCCAACCATACTGGGAACTTGATCTCAGACTTGAAGCCTCCAGAACTGTGATAAATAAATTTCTATTGTTATTAACCTTGCCCAATCTATGGCACTTTGTTAGAGCAGCCCAAACTGATACCAACTGTCTTCTATCTATCTAGTGGAGTCAAAATTTTAACTTGAGTTATAACCTATTAAAAGTCAGTAGCATGAGAATTTGAAAGAATTTCCCATAAATAAGTTGATGAACAAAAACAAGTTATCTCCATTTTGTATTTGTTCTTTTAGAAAAAATTACTAACATTTACTTCCATAAAAATATTATTGATATACTGAGAAAGATGATAAGATTCAGTAAAATAAATAATTTAAAAGTTCACTATAATGGGCAAAATATAATAGTTAAACTATCTTGACAACAGTGTGCCAAACAATGATCTCTTCTATAAAATTTTATGGTTGAGATAAAGCCTAAACAGCTGTGTGATATATTCAGGGAAGTATGAATCTAATATAATGGAAATGGTAATAGAGAGACAAGAATTAGGTCATGAAAGATCTTATGTCATAATACTAAGTGGAACTTTATCCTTTAATTGATGGAGAATTGTACAAAAAGTTAACCTGGACAGTGCTATGAGAGTAATTATAATTAGAAAAACTATTTTTGGATAATTTCAATGATGACTAACTTGGACCAAGTAAGAAGTGGTCAAAGTCAGACTAAAATTATAGTACCATATATTAATAAAGAAATAAGAGCTAAGGAGAGATGAGAGGGATTTACATTTACTAGCAATTGGTGAGTCGGATCACCACGTAGCTTTTATTGGTGAGCATACAAGTCACGTAAGGTGTGTATGGAGAATTCCAAGATTTGAGATTATCACACCTTAAGGCTGTTCCTGAAAGTCCCCATTGTGTTCCAGCATGTATTATGCCTTTACACATACATATATATCCCCAAGGCAAGGTGTCATTGTTATTGTATAAACATACATTAAGGGAGGGAATGGTTGAGCTAATTCCATCAGATCAAGGAGGGAATGGTTGAATTCATCCCAGCAGATCTCAGGCTAAACTGTAGTGGGAAGCAAGGCAGCAGGGGGCAAGGGATTAACCTCAGAGGGGATGAGGAGCGGTGCCTCACCTCTGTAGAGCCCAAGCTCTCTCCTGTTGGCCCCTATGCAGCTGTGCCACCTGTCTTAGGTTGTTCCTCCCTGAGGAATCTTACCCGTCATTGACTAACCAGCCATCCTCTGGGGCCATACAGGGTGATATGAGGTATTCTATGCACCTGTGGCTTCCACGTTTAGCTCCTGCCTTAGGAAGTCATGGGGAATGCATGAGGGAACAAACGGCTTGACAATTGTAAGGCAACATTAGTACATCTTTTTCTGGTTCATTTTTTTCAAACTTGTGAGTCATCCATTTTGTTATCATGGTGCTATCAACCTTGTTGCTTTGTGATATGAACAGAAATATTTAGAAATATTTTCAGGAGTAAATTTAGTGAGTGAAAATTTAAATGTTAAAGTAAAATACTAAATTTATAATAATTGGTCTATCATAATTCACTGCTTTTTAAAAATATGATAAAAAATAAAAATTACTAATTTTTTAAATTCTAGTAAAGAGTATAATTTTTTATTCTTTAGGTCATTCCAATAAGTACTGAGTAAGCTCAATTACAATACCATAGGATTAAGTAGGATAAAATTTTGAATAAAAGCATGGGAATTTAAATCCTGAAACACCTTAGCATAGTTGATAGTGTGTAAGTAAATTGTACAAAACCTTTATTTTAAAAACAGTGCATTACATTGTATGTTATGCTACTTAGATAATGTAAGAGTATTTTACAAAGTACTCTAATCTCTGATCATTAAACCAAAAAAATAGCAGAGTTCTTGAAAAATAGCAATGTGTTTGGGAACAGATGATAATTTAACTTTTTCTTGTTGTTGTTGAATGTGGGACTCTGCTTGGTCAGTGACAGCAAGGGCATATTTTATTGTGTTTTATCACCAGCCTAGCAGATTTGAATATGTGAAGTTAAACACGTCTTGTACTTCAAGAATCTTATGATACAAAATACTGTATTAAACTGTTATCAAAATATCCAATATGCTTTTTTGAAGTCTAAAATTATGGTTTAATTACAATTTTTCTTAAAATAATTGTTTTTCTGATGTACTATGATTTGCTGTATGTGTTGCCATTGTGTAAATAGTTCCTACAACAAACATATGAACATGCGAGTTAAAGTTGATATCAGCATTTATAAATATATATACACACACACACACGAACACACACACATATAGTTGTACATGCACATATATATCCAATTTAAATATGTATTTTTAATTAAATTACTCATACATTAAAAAACTCATTTGAAGTATATACGCTGTACATGAAGGTAGAAAATAGAAAGTTACATAGACTTACCTATGTCCCCCTCCATCCTGATCATTCTTACTGCTATTTATTCTATACGTGAAATAAAACTTGATGTCCCTATGGATGGTCTTAGCAACAGTATGGTATTCTAATAAAAACAAATACTCTGAAGTTAAGTGATTGGGTTCAAATCCCAGATTTCCACTTACTCGTTATTTGTGCTTGGTCAAGATTCTTAACTGATTTTAAACTTTGAGTTTCTCCCCTATGTTATGGTTAAAATAAGAGTTGGAAAAGAATAAAGGGAGTCAAATATATGATGATGAAAGGAGACTTGACTTTGGTTGGTGAACACACAATGTAATACACAAATGAGGTATGATAAAATTGTACACTTTGAACCTATATAATTTTATTAATGTTACCACAATAAATTTAATAAAATTAGGTTATTCAAAAAAATGGCGACTGGAGTGGAGGTTCCTAAAGCCTCTCCCAGAAAACACAATTGAACAGCCACCCAGGAGCCAAGAAAGAGGACCCTAGGTGACAAAAAACGGCAACTGAGACATTCACGCATTGCAAGAAACACCTAACGTTTGGAGAGAAAGGGGCAAGCGGGAGAGAGGGGAGGGAGCAAAGATGGATCGCAATAGGACCCGATCATGGCTGACTGCAGTGCATGGGAGGGGAGAAGCCAAGAGGCGACAAGAGGAAAAGCCCTAGCAAAGGGGCAGAAATGTGGGAGTCCGTTGGGGAGCTGGCCTGGGGAGTTGGAATTTGGAGCGTCGAGTTAGGGACAGACCTTGGGAGCCAGCCTCTGGAACTCTTGAGTGGTAGCAGGGCTGAGTGAGGACTCTGAATTACAGAGACAACATCTTGGCTCTAGGCTCCATAGAGACCCACAGCACAGGCATACACAGCTCCTGCACAGGACTGAGGTTCCTAGTTCAGGCCCGCTGCGGAGGCAGCGCACAGCTCCTACACAGGGCTATGGCTCCCATTCCAGGCCAGCTGCGGAGGCGGGCTGGTTGCCTTCCACTGCAGGGTCAGACCCAAAGCTTCGGACTTGTGTGCACGACTGCTCACGCGCCCCTGGGTCCTAAAAGCAGTGCGAGCCTGCAGACTCTGCCCCAACATTTGGCCATGGAAACAGGCCCGGGAAGAAAGGCAGATTTGATAGCATTCACCCCAGCCAGCAGGAGCAGCCTTGGCCTGCATCACCCAGCTTGCCCAGCATAGGCAGAAGGGGGAATTGCCCTGGTGTGACTTTTATTGGCCTCTCCCCTTTCCTACAACCTCCCCAACCAACTAACTAACTACAGAAAGTGCAGGGACCATGATAGATGTGCACCGTCTCCAAACATAGCAGGAGACCAGAAATAAGAAATAAATAACCCTTCTCTCTCCCAAAACTTGCCCCCAACCCCAGTGCCACCTCGTGTCTGCCCTACAGCAAGACACCACAAAAGTACCCATCTGGGCTCCTGGGCACTAATGAACATAACGCCCTCATGTCAAAGAACCCAGCAGACAGGATGAATTCCTTAAAAACTAAAACTCCTCAGAAAGAACATGAAATTTACCCAGAAGACAGCTTGTTACATCTGGAAGGGTCGGATTTAAATGACAGAGAATTTAAAGCAGCCATTCTAAAGGCTGTGAGAGAAATGAAAACCTAGTGGCAGAACACCATAGCTGAGATAAATAATATTAAAAAGGATAGAAACGACATAAAAAAGGAACTCTGTGAACAAAAAGAACAATTTAACAAAGAAATTCAAAACATAAGAAAGATTGAGACGGAAATGCGAGAAATAAATAATAC
>PVJL010021562.1:0-10419 GCA_004026885.1 Lyroderma lyra
ACAGACATAAGCAACATATAAGCTATAAACCACATAGACTAGTATCATATTCCAATCTCAACTGAATGTTTGAAAAAATCCCTATGTATGGCTTAATTCATATTTGAGAAAAACACTTCAGGGCACAATTATTGATAATAATCACAACAGTAAACAATAAAAATAGTCAACACCTATTCATAGCTATAAACTCACAAAGGCTGCAGTAATAATTGGTACTTAACATAATCAAATTATAATAATTTTCTTTCCCTGTTTTTATCATATTCAGTTCTAGGATTTATTTTATTATTTTTTTTCTTAAATGAAAGATGCCTTTTATTATCCATTATATTTTCCTATTTTCTTGCAACTTTCATTTTAACTTCACAAGAGTAATAAAATATATAAAAACCTACTGAGATTTTTGTGTAAAAATAAAATAAATTGGTAACCATTTGGGAAAAGAACTAAGATTCTTTCTTCCCAGCATAGACAAAAATAAACCTTAGGGAGATTAAAAATTTGATATAAAAGTGAAACCACAGAAAGACTAAAGAACATAACTTAAATGAATTTATTAAATAAACTAACATTTTCCCAAGGATAGTTGCTAACATTCCCAATTCTGAATGTATTTTCTTGTTGTGGAGAAGTTTTCAAGTATGACGTGACCCCAAGAAAGAAAAAAGTAGAAAAAAAATGTTAGATTTTACTATGTAAAAAAAATGTTATGTCTAAAAATACTACAGGCAAATTTAAAAGGCAAATGATGACCTACAGAAAATAACTGTAATATATATGGCAGTCAATAACTTAAAGTATAAAGAATATCAGAAAATAACAAGATAGTGCCTAGTAGAAAAAATGGCAAAGAATATAACAAGCAATTCACAAACAGCCAATAAATATATATTAAATGCTCATTCTCACCAGAAGCACCAAAATCCAAATGAATAAACAAGATGCAATATTTTGCATACCATATTGGCAAAGGCATTTTAAAAGGTGTACTACCCAAGATTAGCAAAAGTTGGCACTCTTTGTAGGAGGTAGTATGGTAGAATAGAAAAAATGAATGAAAGGAAGGTAATTATGAATGGCTGCCTAAGGACATATAGTACTGCTGGACACCATGAAGGCCTTCACTGATATTGGGACAGTGAATTTTAGTTACTAGCCTGTGTGATTATATGATTTTCTTTAAGTACCGCTCAGAAGTCATAGTATACAAAGGAGAAATCGAAAAGTTAAATTAATGAAGAGTGGTTTTGCAAATTTTTTTTCTCTTTTTCTTTTTTAATGTGGGTAGTTCCCTGACTGGGAATCGAACCCAGGCTGCAGCATTGACAGTGCTGAAGCCTAGCCACTACACCACCAGGGAAGTCCGGTTTTGCAGATTGAGCGTCATAAAATGACAAAGGTACAAGAGATTTAAAGGTATGGCCAGATAATGATAAATCATAGGGTAACAGAAAATGAAGTCATTTATGTAATCAGTATTTATGGAGTCCCTTGTGAGTGGGATTGTAGAAAATTTACTTATTTAACCATCTTAACCATTTTTAGTTGTACTGTTCAATAGTACTAAATACATTTGTAATGTTGCACAACCACCACCACCATCCATCTCCATAACTCTTCATCTTATAAAGTGAAACTCTATACCCATTAAATAAGTAACTCCTTTATTTCCCCCAATTTCCAGTCCCTGGAAATTACCACTCTACTATCTAAGTACTTCACATAGGTGAAATCATATCAGATTTGTCATTTTGTGATTGGCTTATTTCACTTAAAATAATATCCTCAGAGTTCACTCATGTTATATATAATATATGTCAGAATTTTCTTCTTTTTAAGGCTGAATAATATTCCACTGTATGTACATACCAGGAATGTGCAAACTTTTGGCTTCCCTGGGCCACATTGGAAGAAGAAGAATTGTCTTGGGCCACACATAAAATAAATACACTAACTCTAAAGATAACTAATGAGCTGAAAACAGATTCATGAGTGATTTTTGTAATGTTTTAAGAAAGTTTATAAATTTGTGTTGGGCCACATTCAAATTCATCCTGGGCTGCATGCAGCCTGCAGGCTGCAGGTTGGACCAGCTTGGTATTATATATATCATGTTTTGCTTATCCATTTATTTATCGATGACCACTGGGTTGCTTTCACATTTTAGCCTAAAACAATTAAACCCCTGTGAATAATACTGCTATAACAACACCTATGCAAATATATCTTTGAGACCCTGCTTTCAATTCTTTTGTGTACATGAGTGTACCCAGAAGCATAATTTCTGGATTATATGATGATTCTCTTCTTAATTTTTTGAGGAACTGCCATACTATTTCACACAGCAGCTATACTATTTTATGTTCTCCATCAATAGTGCACGAGGGTTCCAATTTCTTCTTATTTTCTAAAATTTTTTTCCCTTTTGCTGTTTTAATTGAGTGTATGCTGCTATCTTATCTTCCCAGTCACTGATTTGATCCTCTGCTTCATTTAATCTGCTACTGATTGCTTCTAGTATATCTTCAATTTCAATTATTGCATTCTCTCTTTATTTCTGATTAGTTCTTTTTTATGATTTTATGTTCCTTTTTATCTTTATTATCTCTTTGTTGAAATTCTCACTAAGTTCCTTAAGCATTTTTATACCAGTGTTTTGAACTCTATCTAGAAAATTGCTTGCCTCCCTTTTGTTTAGTTCTTCTTCTAGAGTTTGCACCTCTTATTTCTTTTGGGATATGTTTTTGTTTGGTTGGTTATTTTGGCTGCCTCTCTGTGTTTGTTTCCATGTATTAGGCAGGATTTCTATGTGTCCTGGTCTTAGTAGAGTTGCTTTATGTAATAAGTGTCCTGTGGGACCCTGTGGTACAGGGTTCCTGGTTACCTGAGCCAGATGGTCCAGGTATGTCCCTCGCGTGGGTTGTATATGCCCTCTTGTTGTATTTGAGCCTTGATTCCTGTTGACATGTCAGTGGGTAGGGTTGACCCTCAGGCTTTCTGGCTGTGAGGATTAGCCATGACCACAGAGTATGAGTTGTTGTGCTGGGGCTGACTGAATAGAGTGGGTTTTGCCACAGCAGGCACTAGTGCCTGCCAAGACTGCCCTTTGAGTCTGGCATTTGTGGGGCTAATTGGATGTTGTTCTCTTATGGTTTGAAGTTGGCCACTGAATGTGCTGGTTCTGGTACCTTTTGGGAAAGGTTCTCATGTAGGCCAAGGTCAGTCTATGCCTTTGACTGGTCCAGGTAGAAGCTACAAAGTGATCTTCAGTTTTTTGCTGCCTTTGTTGGACCTGAAGGTGCATGGAAGAGGCCTTGTTGGAAAATGAGGCTGACTATCACCAGCTGCTGATAAGCCTCAGGCAGGTCAGCAAAATGCCCTGAGGCCTACTGTCATCTATCAGCTATCCTTGAAGCTCAAAGAGCCTCAGATGGTACTCAGGAGCTGGGTGAAACAAAGTCTCAGGAAGTCACCAGCATGGGAAGAGTGGTGTTCAACTGGTTAATGCGGATTCAGGTTTGACCCGAGTTCTGAGCCTCGGTCTACTCCACTTAAGTCCAAGAGCACACCAAGGCCTGCCATACTTTCCTATTTCTTTGCATGCTTTGTTCTGTTGAAAACTGAACACTTGGTTGTGTTAATTTGGTCATCATGGAATCAGATTCTCCCTCTTCCCCAGAGTTTCCCATATTTTGTTATTGTTTTGGGGTTTAATTGTTGTAGGCTATATCTTCACCAAGGATCAGCCTGATGTGTAAAGTTTATCAGGTTTTTTCCTAAGCCTGCTTTTGTCTTTGGACATGTGCAGTTACTTTCTAATTTTTCCCATATATGCAGTTGCTTTCAAATGTCTTAGCTTTTGATGTCTGATCAAAAAAGGGGGAAAAGCAACAAATCAAGGGAATGAAGAAAATACACTCGCCATTAAAATCCTCAAGAAGACATGTTAGCCCAGGCGTGTTCCACCTTTTGGCTTCCCTGAGCCACATTGGAAGAAGAATTGTTTTGGGCCACACATAAAATACACTAACACTAATTATAGCTGATGAGTGAAAAAAAGATCCATGGATAATTTTAGTAATATTTTAAGAAAGTTTATGAATTTGTGTTGGGCTGCATTCACAGCCATCCTAGGCCACATGCAGCCCATGGGCTGCAGGTTGTCCAAGCTTGTTTTAACCAAAGGGAAAGATGTTTGCAATAATAGGGGAAGTACAAACAATAATCACCCTTTAATTAACACCTGTGTGATCAGAACAGATACACCTAAAGTTTAGAAAACAATGTCCTTTTTGTCCACCATGGCTCCCCAAGCTGTGTACAAGGTGTTCCAGGAACCAGTGCACATCTGCCTGCCATGAGGCTGGGGCAGGAAATGAAGTATGGGTAGTTGCTACTGTGCTCAGGGTTGAAACTGACCAAAATTAATTGCAATTTACTATCTGACCATTTCCTTAAAAATGTCAAGCCTTTAATAGAGTCTAGAGTTCCAAAATAGTTACATTAGACAAATTCTGCCAGTACAATTGTTGTTCAGATGGAGAGATGGATTTCTGGTCCTTTCTACATTGCCATCCTTCCCCCGAATTACTTTTGTATATTGATGTTGTTACCAATTATCTTTCCAAATAATTGGCTAGTTCTACAATTAATTCTCTTGGGTTTTTGAAGTAGATAATTATAGCATCCACAAATAAACTAATGCCTCCTACTTTTAAACATTTATATTTCTCATTTCTTTATCTGGCTTTTCTATTATTTAAAATTGTTATCAGCAAGCATTCTTGTCTTGTCCCTTCTCAACTTAAATAGAACATATTCTTAATGCTTCTATGTTAAACATAACATTGAATGTAGTTTTATTTAATTTTATATGGTTAAGGAAGTTTTTTTACTTTCTTAATTATTAAGGTTTCCCCTCAAAATTTATAATAAAATATAATGAGGATATAATTTTTTAAATTAACACTGAAAGATTTAACATATTTCCTAACACTGAAGCGTTCTTATATTTCTAAGTATAATGAATAGTTGGTTTTTGTATAATTCTGGATTTGACCTAATATTATTTTAATCATTTTTACTTTTTTTAAAACCTAAAATATGACTAGTTGGAGGTTTTCATTGTTGTATTGTCTTGAAAAAAGGTTTTTATATCAATGTTACATCAACTTAAAGGAATGGGGAGGCTTTTCATATTTTTCTGTATTCTGGAGAATTATCTGTTCTTCATACGTGTAGAAGTTATCTACATAAACTGAAGTAGGTCTAACAACATATTCTTTAATAATTTTTGTTTCCTTCCTAGGTGTATTTAAAGTAATTTTTAAAGTAATTTTTTTAAATTTATATTTTCTTAAAATCATTCCCTTTAATCACATTTTCAGATTATTTTAGCATAGGATTGATAAATTTTAATATGGTATTTTCAAATAGGTTTTAATCCTCATCTCTGGTTATTATCCCTAATTTATGGTATTACAATTAAAAAAAATTTTGTGAATGACTTGCTAGAAATTTATCAATTTTGTTGACCTTTTAACAAATAATCAATTTTATTTTTTGTTTCCTAATTTATCATAGAAAAATTAATATTCTCTTTTTCTATTTTGTTTTATTACTCTCTTTTAAATTTCATAGAATGGTTACTACATTTTATTTTCAGTCTTTAGCCTATATGTTTTCCGATTGGTAAAACTTTAGTAGTATGCTCATTTATGTGCTTTTCCACATACAGAAATCTAACTCTTGTCCCCAGAACATGACTAAAATTATTCTCAGTAAGTCATCTGTATCTTGACAAAGATGACACAATTGTTGTCCTGTTTTACTATAATTTGCATACAGTATCTGTCATTAATAATGCCCTTTTTCTTGAAACTCTATACTCTTGGCTTTTCTAATAAAAACCCCCTCCTTATTTTTCTCCTGCCTCTCAGTCATTCTCCTTCTGAATACTATAGGTGAACTTATTTTATTTTCTTAAATGCCAGTGTTTCCAAAAACTCTGTGTCCTGGGATCTCTACTCATACTAAACATGATTCCTGGTTACCTGTTATAAATCCATGAATTCAACTACCTTTTATATGCAAAACTCTCCAAATCCAAATGTACAGCTTTCTACTAGATTACATTGATAACAAAGGAATATCACAGATATCTTAACTTGTCTAACTTAAAATAATCATCACCTTTATCCCCAGATTTTACTCTGTCTATATTCTAGATATGTGTGATTAGTATCAATATTTCTAGGTTGATAACCTAGAAATAATGTTTTCAGTCATTTACATTTAGTCAGTCACCAAGTTTTGAAGATTTATCTTTACCCCTCAAGAATCTGTCCCTCATGGATCTTCCCAGTCTTTGCCTTAGATCACATATTTATATAAAAACTACTTTGTTACTCTCCTAATTTTCCTATTTGCGTCTAGCCTCTCTCCTATCTATATGCCATACTACTTTCTAAGTGATATTTTTAATAAAATGAAAATTTGTTTATTGATAATTTAGTTTGTGTTTTTGCATATTCTTTGTTTCCTCTACTCAAGATGACCTCTATCTATTCCCCTTTTCATCTTTTTGAAGGACATGATATTTTAATTTTTGTATCTTCTTCTCTAAGAATCTCCCTCTCCACAAAGGAGTATATGAAGGATACTACATATACAAGGTCTATCCAGAAAAAAATCCAGCCGTTGTCAATATAACAAGAACCGTTTGCATGACATTGATGTAAACTGGTAGCCAATGAGAGTGGACTGGAATGTGCATGTTTGAACAATGACGACTTCACTGTACTAGTCAGTGGGAGCCCTATACACCATTTGGTAAAAATGTGTACGTGATAGTCATCACATTTAAATGATTGAGCAAGTAGATCAACAAACCTGCATCACATTTGGCATTAAGCTTGAACATTCCTCCATGGAAACTATTCAGATGATTCAAGTCTTTCAGGGATGATGCAATGAGTGCTGTGCAAATAAGTGTAGCACAAATGCTTCAAAGATGATTGAGGAGTTCCCTGGTGATGTAGTGGCTATGCTTCCATGCTCTCAATGCCACAGCCTGGGTTCGATTCCCAGCCAGGAAACCACCAAAAAAAAAAAAAAAAAAAAAAGATTATTGAGAATCTGTTGAAAGTGATCCATTTTCTGGAAGACCTATAGCCAGTACAACACCTGAGAATGTGGTACATGTATGGGCTGCAATCAATAAAGGTGCCTACTTTGAAGGGGACTGAGGCATCATTGTCCTAGGTACAATATTTCTTGTATCTTGTATGATCTTCAATAAATGTCTCTATTTTTTATATTACATAGCTGGATACTTTCTGGACAGACCTCTATTTTCTATATTGTGCTAGCCTTGCACTTTGGGCACACATCTTTCATAAAAGATGATTTTGTAGTAATCACTGATTTATTAGACTATTTTTTTTTTACTAAAGAAGAATCAACCCAAGGCAATAGACTTTGTTTGCTTTTGTACTCTCATCAGTTAGCCCATACATTCATGTTTAAAGTCTATATCATGTATAAATAATTTCTTAAAATTGTGTCTAAATCAAAAGGCATAATAACATGTGTGTGTGTGTGTGTGTGTGTGTGTGTGTGTGTGTATTCAGAATTGATTGACTGTTAGTAAACTTCTAAAGGAAACAAAAACACATAAAACAGGAAAAAAATATAAGATAAACACTTCAGCTCCACAAATTTTATGTTGTTTTACCAAAAGAATCTGAGTCATGCGTGGAGGTCAGAAATCAAACTTCCATTCAGGCTTCTCTGAGTTTAAGAATATAAAAATTGATCAAGTACTCTAGATAAGATTGCTATGACTGTTCCATACTATATTACAAAACCTGTGCTTAATACAACCAGGCTATTAGATATAACAGTATGATTATATAGAAGAAGAAGGAGAAGGAGAGAAGAATGGAGAAGGGGCAGAAGCCAGCATAATAATTATGATGCATTTTTTAAAAACTTAAGTCCTTAAAAATGAAACCAAAATAAAAAAGAATTTAATCATTATGTCATTCCTTTCCAATCTGCAACAATATACTGCTAAATAAAAATGTTAGCTCTCATAGGAGTCTTTCAGGGTTTTGTTGTTGCTCTTGATTTTGTTTTATTAGAGGGGTATTATCTTGTCTATTTTTATAATTAATTATAGTTTTTAACTTAAAGGAGCATAAATTTCATAAGGAAAAAACTGGACCATCAGAGAGAAGAATATAACTAAGCTTTATATTTTTAGAAAAACCATTTAGTAAGAGTTCCAGTTTTCCAAACTATATCATTTTAGCTCTAAGCTAAATACAGTAAGTTTGATCTAGTTACAATTTTTTGGTTATAGAAAAATGACAGTGAAACTAGGGTTGATATTCTATCTGCATTTATAACTCGATGTTATATTATTCTAGGAACATAGATTTTGAACCTAATTCATTTCATTTCAACCACTGGCCTTCCTTCTGGTCCTGTATAATGCAAGCTATTCTCAATTTCTAAGCCAGAGTATACCCCTACTTAAGATAATTTTCTCCAAGATCTTTTCAATCCAAACTCCTTTACATTATTTAGGTCTCTGTTTAAATAGCACTTCCACCAAAAGACCTTTGAAAACAGTTACAAATATATATACCTACTCATTCATGGTCACTCCCTATACTTTTCTTTCTCTTGCTTTATTTCTATTTAGTTCTTATTGCATTATCTAAAGTAGTGGTTCCTAAGCTTTTTCTACTTGTGTACTCCTTTAAAACCCATCTCTATAAATCATACTCCTTGTTTTTAAAACAGCTGTTTTTCAATACTGACACTTTTGTTCAGTGCTTATCTTAATGTAAAATAGTGAAAAAGAAGTAATAATTCAGGAAAGAAAAGTTACTACACTAAAAGTATAAACCACAGATTTAATTTTATAATATTCATAATTCAGTTAAATATTGATAATGAAGATCAAATACTTAACAAACTTTTAAAATATTATCAATAATAATATGTATTGGTGTTATCCTGAAAAGTCTGTAATAATTGTTATGTAAATTACTAGCCAGTTAAAACATTGTTAGTGAGATTATTGAGCTTGTATTGATGCACTTAGTTTCTGGAAATGAAGCTCAAAAGATGCAAAATACAGTCTTAAATGCAGACCCTTATTAATCTTGTTGCAGTACTTACTTTTTATGAAGGTTTAAGAAAAAGTTCAGTTTTAGTAAATGGCAAGAGGTGTTTGAATGCCTTCTCACTGAGTTGTTCATATTCCTCATTGAAATCTACTCAGTGAGTAATAATATGCTTTGTTTTAAAAACAGAATTTTTAAAAGAATCTGTTAAAAGTTTGATTAACTGCTCTTTTTCATTGATTGATCGTTTAGCTTCTTTGAAGAATTCTTCATTGAAGGGATCTGCAATCCAGTTGTTTTAGTTTCTGCATTGAGAGAAATATTTATAAAAGGACACTTTAAGAACTTCCAAGTGATTTATAATATTCTCTTTCATGTTTTGGGATAACTGCAAGTCATTCTCAGATAAGAAGTTGTGCATAGTTTCAAAAACTTCAGGCTAAATTCTTTCAAACACAGTTTCCAAAAGTCCAGTTTTTGAATCATTGACTCAATTTTGTCAGTTACTTTGAATATAGTGATTAAGCTGTTTTGAAGTCTCAAGTTGAGTTTATTTTTAGAAACACATTTGATAAATATGCAAGACATTGAAGCCACTTACTGACCTGAAATTTTGAAGCAAGATAAAAATGATGGTCTTCAAAAGATACCTGGACTTCATGTCTTAAGTTCAAGTATCCATGTAAGTACTTTGCCATGAGATAGCCACCTTACCTCTATTCACAAAAGTAATGTGATGTGAATGTTGTTTATTTCTTCACACAGCACTTTAAGCCATCTAAAGTTTCATGGTTGTGACTTAATAAAATTTACAACTTTTACAGCCCCATCAAGAACATCTTTCAGTTCACTAGGAAGGGGCTTGGATAAAAAGCTTTGTCTATGAATGCAGCAGTGACCATGGTACATGGGAGCTACTTCTTTAATTTGGCCACTATAGGCTTATAAAACAATCTAACATAACCTTGCCTCTGTCAGTGATTACACCACAACAATTTAACCAACTAATGTCCTTTTCAGTGAAATAACCATTGATTGCATTAAAAATATCTTCACCTGTGATACACTCTGTCAATGGGTAACAAAGCAACAGGTTTCCCTCAATTTCAATTTCTACTAAGTACCTCGTGATGATGAGCATTTTAGATAAATCAGCAATACTTACATTTTCATCAACTTGGATGAAAAATAACTTACTTTTTATAATTCTATCCACTACTACAGCTTCAACATCATCAGACATTTTCTGAATTCGTCAAGACATTGTATTTTTTTTTTT
>PVJL010021563.1:0-10420 GCA_004026885.1 Lyroderma lyra
ATATCCTGAATAGCAAATGACTAATGATAATTTAAAAATATAATACTGTACATTCCTGTATAGCATTGAGAATTCAAGTGCCATCTTGTGATTAATATTCAGTATTTCTCTATTTTATCTCATCACAAATTAAAAATAGAGAATATATATTAAACAGACTATTACAGATCATTTTTCTTAAAGTTATCATCCTATACATCCACTGGTACCACACCAATGTTTAGTTTCTACATCCTCATTTTTCTTATTATTGTAATGAAAAAGTTTTAAGAATAATAATAGATTAAATATAATCCAGAATAATGGATTTTTAACCACAAATAAGACAGAAACTGCTTACTTTATCTTTGCAGTCACCATGCATATTTCTCTATTAACACCTCAAAGAAGTTCTCTCATGAAGAAATTCGTTTACATTTTCAATAGTTCTATCTTTTCCCCATAACACCAATGAACAAACAACCCATGAAATTGATAAAAACTATTGGATTATTCAGCAAGGTCAATTATGTTTCCTTTCTCTTCATTTTTTATTCCACTCAGTATCCTGGGAAGGTATATTAAGCAAGTTATTGGTTCATTGTGTATGATGCTTACACTTGTGTAGCATTTTATAGTTTATGACATGGACATCAACTTCACCTCAAACCAATTTTGTGGGAAAGGCAGAAAGAACAGCTTTCATCCTATTCATGAAAACAGTGAGGTCTACCCTATTGCTGAGGTCACATATACCTAATATACAGTGGCTTATTTTCAGTGTCCTGGATACTAGTCTAGTATTCATTACTCTGCTCACATCATCTCCTTTTGTTAACTTAGTATGAAAAAAAAAAAGAGCTGGCTCTCTCATACATGTGCAAAGTTATGTTTTGTTTTATGTTGCCAGTGATATCTAACATGAAAACATATGTAATATTTATCAGTATTGTATTTAATGGTGATATAAAGGAAAGAGATTTTTATAAGGTTAGCATCATCTATTTTTTTTCTCATAAAACAAAAACTAAAGAAGACCGAAAGACACCAAACCCTTAACCTGTCATGTCCTTGCTTCTGCGTGGTGGCCCAGAGGACCTTAGCAGGTTTGGTTCTGCTTCACTCCACCTTTTCCTCACTCTGCCTAGAGCTGAGTAGAATAGTGGGAAACTACTGGAATCCCAGATCACATCAGAAACTTACCCTCCGAAAACTGAGTCTTAGTGGATTTTCCTGAAAAGAGATACAATGAATGGAGATTTTTCTTTCTTAAGGACAGTCTGAAAGCTTACACAACAGAAACAAAGAAAGAAAGAAAAATGCTCTTACAAATGTCAAAAACATATTCTGGCAAATTGTGGCATGGAAATGACTGTCTTAAGGACTAGTCCAAATGCTGCAAATCTCTGGAGTGTGAAATGAACTAGAAAGACTCATTGCAGTCCTGTCCCTAAAAACAAAATTGAAGCTATAGACTGAGGACCTAGGAACTTCAAAGGCAACAGCAGTTGATGACTGAAGGAACTTCGGCCTTCAATCAGGCATGGGCATTCATGCAAGACTGGACATGCCACAGGACATCAGAATTATGATTTTGCTATTTTTCATTCATTTGATTTATGTCTGTTAAGCTGGAAAGTTAAGCCTGACTTTTTCCCTTACATATGTACTGGCTACCATATAGAGGTATTTTGTGACTGACCATCTTCAAATTGATTTTCAAGAAATGCAGTTATAGGGGTCTAACAAATTACCTGAATATGTGCTTTTTAGTTCAAGAATTCTGGGTTTAGGTTTCATTTCAGTTGTCTCTTTTTCCATTTCCTGGTCTCCATTTTGAGGTAAAGATGAGGAATTTACAGATGTGTCTTCAGAACCTCTAGGGGCCCTTTCCTCATTTCTTTTGATGGAGACTATTGGTTTGTGTTTTATTATGTTAGTATTTGATTTCTTCTTTTCCAAAAATGACTGTTTTGAAGAATTCCTTTTTTCATTATCTGATACAAAAAAATCATTCAAAGTTTTCTTAACTGAATATTCATCTACTAAGTTGTCAGAAAAAATACCTGAGGGAACTAGAACATGGAAGAAAATATGTCTTCAATAGTATAGTTTACAGTTTTGAAGGTTACATTACTGAAAAGATCACCTTAAATATTGTAAATAAGTTTACAACCATGAACAATTTGGGCAGTTTCTATTGACATTTATAAAATAGAAATGTCCATTTCATTAATGTATTCAAAACATACTTATCAAGTGTCAATAGTCTGACAGGCACTGTGGTTTCTCTGATCAAAGTCACCCAAAGGTTCCACAAAATAACAATCAGTTATGTGGCATTTAGATTTTGAACTGTAAAAATTTTATTTTCAAACAAATTCATTCAATTTTATAATGAGAAAAATAATAAAGAATGCCATCTTCACAAGATAGCAATGACTAAGTTATTGTTCTGATATTTTACAGAAAATATTGAGTGGATTGCTGAAGTGTAACTATAAAACACTTAATTTGAAGTTTAGAATTCTGTATGTTTATACCTAAATATTAATGTTTTGACATAATAAAAGAAGCACACAAATTCTATCATACCAGTATTAATATACTGGGTTTTTAAGACTGAGCCTCCATTACAGCCACCCCCAAATCTCATTTATGAAAAGCATTATAAAAGAGATTCTGATGTGCACCAACTATTAGTTCTATGGGTTCTAGTTATTAATTACAGGGTGAAGTCTCTCAGGGTTGACCTTAATAAACTCATCATCTCTAATGTAATTTACCACTGACAGGCATTCTTTTACTGTCGATTAATTTATATTTTCTCACGCACAGCCAGAAACAACAAAGTACAATTATATAACTTGTTGAAAATTAAGAATAACCTTTTACTTGTTTAAAAGTTAGAAATCTAAAACTAGTGAATTCATAGATATTATATTGACATAAGTGCACTTTTTGGAGGATGGGCTAAATATAAATAAGGAAGCAAAAAGAAGAAAAGTGGTGTACTTTCCCATGTTCTCACATACCAGTATCATCACGGCCAAAGTCTTTGGAGTATTCATAACTCCTTTGTCTGACTGAGCGAGCTTTAATTGTTTTTATTAGCTCTTCCTGAAATATAATAATTAAAATCAGTTTGTACCCAAATTTAGAGGCCCGTATTTAGAAATAATTATTTAAACAAATAATGCTTCCTAATAACTGCTCTGAAACTTAGGTTTCATTCAACTAATAATATTCACTACAAGCCAACCTTATGCTAGGCATCAAACCCCAGCTCAATGCAACACATCACAGACAAGATTCCTCTTCTCATGAAGCTTGCAGGTAAATTGGAGGAGACAGACAGAATCATATAAGATAATGAAAGAGAGTCAAATTAAATAGAATTTATTATAGACTGGGATTTTGGAAGAAACTGATACTTAAAATATCTTTCATTTAAGTGTATTGCAGAATACATATAATCAATATTGCAAAATTAGAGTTCAAACTTGTAGTACCTGGCAGAGGAACCTTAAATATTGTTAGGTTACAATAAAAACCATAAAATATTTATATGAAAATACCAATTCAAATTTGCTATTCAACTATCAAAAACTGATTTAACTTTTCATTAAGAACTGATCATCTTTTAGCTTCGTGGTAATTCTAGAGCCAAACATGACCATCTGCTGCATTTCAAAAGAAATAAGATTTACTTCAGCTTCCTATAAGACTCTTCCTAAAATGAGTTCAAACACAATATTCCTAACACAGGGTCTACTTGTAACACCATTCAAAATAAAACATGTTCTGTAGTACTTTACCTGAAAAGCAGTTCGCTGACTCAGTCTTAGACTTTGTGTACATGCTAAAGTTGTGTTAAAAACTTCATCAGACATAGTGCTGGTGTGTTTTTTACACTTTACCTTTATAAAATGACTAATAATAAAAATAAATCAATTTCAGAAGGTCGCTGAAATATAAAGAAACAAATAAAACATTTTTGCATGCTTGAGAATTTCTATTACTACACTCAGTGCCCCCCCGCAAGCCAACCAAAAACAAGAAAAAGCATCAAACGAACATTGAGCTACCTTATCACTTAAAACATGTAAATAGAATTCTTGTAAAGGAATATCACATTCTCTCATAACAATTCTTTTCAGTAAAATTCAAATTTAATTTATCCTAAATGATCTTTCAATGATTTTATGTATGAACAAATAATTGACTGCACTAGGTTAATGTGATAAAAGGCTGTCAATTAAAATAGAAACCTTCTTACCTCTCTTTCATTGAAAAATTATAACATCTGTACTTACAAAAACAGATAGTTATTTAAAAGGCAACCAAGAAGACCATCAGCATTAAATATATACTAAAGAGCGCCACACACACGCACAAAAGACTTGTGTGCAGTGCTCAGAAAAGAGAAAGACCATAATGCTAAACTGCAAATAGGTATTTTTTCAAGCCAGTTTTCTCTCTCACAAAGGGGTTAATAGGGTGAGAGACAACAAAACGAAGCTTCTGTGTGGGATACATTAAAGTCACTGTACAAATGGGTCTGTCTTGTTCTTGAGGCTGAGGCCCAGGTCTTGGCTGCCCTGTTGCCCACTGCAGTTGGGATTCTGGGACAATTTTGGTCCCCGAAATTTGGCATCCAAGTCCCATTAACTTCACTCCACGATGGTAGCCAAGTGCTAGGCATTCAATAAGCCAGGACACAGCCGCGTATTCTGTGTACCTGGTTTCTCTATAACCCTTCCAAATCCTGAGTTCTGTACCTACTCCTGCCACTCCTGTGGAAGGCACCCACTGACCCTGAGGACAAAATAGCTGGCCTCTGACAGGAGCCACTGGGCCTGGACCTGGGCTTACAGACAGTGGGAGACAGCACACAGAACTGAACAAGGGGGTGAGCCTAGAAACAAAGGTAGAGGTGGTTGCTAGGAAACAACACATTCTGGAGGAAGTGACCTCACTGGCCTCAGGTCCTGGGTACCCTACACAAACCAAGGGCCACAAGTGTCCCTGAGACAATTTACCAGAAAAAGAAAATGATATCATTCCTCTGGGTCCTGAGAGCTGGATGCAAGTAGCCCACCCAAGCTTCAGGTGTTGCCTAGGAGACAAGACTGGTTCAACTTGGGCAGGGGCACATAAAAATAAATCCCACTCATGTATCCCATGGGCCTAGAATACTACCAGGGACACAGAAATTTCTAAATAAGTTTATATAATGAATGAAAGAAAAATATTTTCTGTATTAAAAAAGATATAAAGAGGTGATTTCAGTTTTGGACATGCAAAATGATTTTATGGTTTAATTGTGATTCAGAGATCATATTGCTTAGTTATATATTGAAATTAAATTATGTGCCAAAATGTTTAAGTTTTTACAACTGGAATGAATGATAAGGAATATTTTCATCATACTTAGTTTTATTATGTCCTTCAAGCATGATGTCCCCTCCAGTTTCCAGGTTTAAGTGCCCTGTTCTTTCCACCTGTGGCTGGTGTGGAATGAAAATGGGTGGGGTCTCAGCTCATCCCAGCTTTTACTGTCCCTGTGCTCTGCTCAGCAGCAAAATCCATGGATTCATCTCAGCCTTGAGTGTGATTGTCCATATACTCTAGCAAGAAATATTAAAAAGAGAGGAAACATTCACTTGTGTTCAGCTTTCTGTAGTGCAGTATAGAAAAGTGTATTTTGGAGGCTTCAATACGTGGAAACGGCACACCTTCTGCCACATGAATTAATAATTTACATATGGGTGTATACCAAAATGTAACTATTTGGTGAGACATTTAAGTTCTTTGGTGTTTTTTCAGGTGTGTGTGTGTGTGTTTGTCTGTGGGTGTGTGTGTAGATAAAACATGTTGGATGTTGGCAATTTATTTTGCTTCAACCTAATATGAGTAAGTTCACCACGCCATTGAGGTTGTTATCCAAACATAGTTAATACAGATGTATGTCAGTGCTGCAGGCAGACATCAGATTTGCCTCCAAGAGTATATGGGATTAAAAGAACAAAAGAATGTTGGGAATAAAACGGAAGTTTCTTTACTCTGACAGGCCCTGCAGCCTACCCTCTTCTCATGTGATATGATTGGATCATTCGCAGGATTTGGTACAAGGCACAATGAGGAATCACACCAACCTCAATGCCATTTAACAACATCTGGATGACCACAGGGCCTGGACTTCACAGACACTCCGGTGAGTGGCCACTTGGAGTGGCTTCTTGGGTATAGGGTGTGTAAGGGGACCACTGAGGCTGTTCTTCTGCTCTTCTGCCATGGAATGTCCTTCCAAAATGCTGGGGGCTCTTTTGCAACTCTGGACTCATCACAGTGGCCTAATTCCAATATGCAAAAGGCAGCAGTATTATTGCTGCAGAAGAGTCCTCTATAATTTTCAGGGTGTCACATCCACTGGATGCTTGAGCCTGGCCACCCAGCTGTGGCACCTTCAGAACTTGAGTCCCTTCATTTAGAGATGTCATGAGGAAGCACATGCCCACTGCAGATGGGGCTACTAAAACTTTTCTCTTAAGTGAGCTTGGGAGTAGGCCAGGCATGTCTCCAATATAGCAAACAGCCAGGGCACCTAGCACACGGGTGAACTATTTTGTGCTGGTTCTATTCCAGCACTTTGTCTATTTAATTAGGCATAAATCAGTCAGAGGCATGGAAGAGTTGATATAGATAAGTTTCTTTTCCTTAACACCTGCTAACCCATGGTTCTTTACTTTTAGCTCTGAATCCTACCTAATTCTCAGCATCTCATGTTGAAATAACTCCTCTTAAGGTTGGGTGAGCTGGAAGCTACCTCCATCATGCAACATATCTGTTTTTTGCAAACATAGTGGGTGACTTCTCTCCCCACCCTTGGTTTTTTCTAGTCATCTTTCTTTAGATGGGTCTCCTCAGACATTCCTCCTTGAACATTTTTTAACAACTCCCATTATGCACCTTAAATCTCAAATCACATGCTTGGAGGAAGGGTATTAAAAAGGTTTTATCCACTGTCAAGGAAAGCTAGCATATTCCAAAGGGTCCACTCTCAGAGGATGTGTCCACCTTCTGAGTCCCTCCCACACAGGCACACAAGTGCATGAAGTCACATGCACCTGGACACACACAGCTGGTCTATGTCCTTAAGATGGTCCTCTTCACGGGGTCATGCCTTGGGTCATGAAGGGAAAAGTCATTTCCCCAGAATTTTCTTCTCCAATTAGTTGGGAAATGGGAGTATTTAAAGTACATTAATGCATCCCTTGATACATTATGATGCATACAGCATGAGGGATCTAATCCAAGTCTCTCAATTATTTTCCTAAAGGGTGGTGCCTTGCCATTGCATGGCTGAAGTGACTTGGTAAACCTGACCAAGTACAGGGGATGTTCTTAATCAAATCTCAGGGTCAGTTCTGGACTTGGTGATTGAGGTTTCTTGGATTAAAACCTTAGAAAGTTAAGGTAAGTTATGCCCTGATACCTAGGCCCTCATGAATAAAACTGATGAAAATGGAAACTTGTTCACACTGTTACAGAATGCAGTGTTGTTGTGTTTTCTAAATCCTGTGCAGTCTTCTAAACCACTTTCCACACTCACATCATCATCACTTAATAATTCAAAGACACTCCAGGTAAGGTGAAAAACTGTGCCAGCTAAGAGGCAGAGCCTCTGAGGCTGAACTCACTCACTGTCTGGTCACCTAAAATCATATAACTGGGTTTCACACTTAGGGTAAATTCTAGCCTGAGCAATTTAGCTAATGCAACTTAATTCTTTATCATTGACAATGTTT
Source organism: Lyroderma lyra (assembly GCA_004026885.1). Classification (NCBI taxonomy): domain Eukaryota; kingdom Metazoa; phylum Chordata; class Mammalia; order Chiroptera; family Megadermatidae; genus Lyroderma; species Lyroderma lyra. The sequence continues at coordinate 7,791 of PVJL010021563.1, forward strand.
TATCACAACCTCTTTTGTAGAGAAGGTCTGGAAAAAGAAAGATCAGCCACAGAGATAAAAAGAATTTGGTCCTTAAATGACAAAATAGAACATGTCTCAAATATCCAATTTATTTTATCATGGTAGCATTGTTAACACAATCTGCAGGCAGGGTCAGAATGCCCAAGCCAATAGATTTTTAAACCATACCACAGGAGTAAAATTTCAAAGACATGAAATCTGATACTACACAGATTTCCATTTATAAATACATATATTATTGAAGGTTAAATATATTATACTACCTCTGTTTACTTACATGTGTAAAAATATACAATACCAATTATAAATAATGTAGCATTTCATAGTAATGGCATTATTGAGAGCCCTCTAATGTATTACTATCAAGGTTGGTGTCTAAAATTATGAAAGATAAAATCCTGAAAATTCAGTGTATGACCGAAATCCTAATTTAGCAAGTTTGTGGTTATCTGAGTGATGTGTTAACTGATGTAGAAGAGAAGAGGAATTGTATCATGCATATTTCTGACAAGAATAATAAACCTATTTCCCATAAGACTTTATCCATACACTTGTTTTAACATAGACGTTCATTTTATTACTGCCCTTTGCAATTTAATTCTCCAAAATAATCTAATTATCAAACATAAGCACCATTAGTAAAGTACTAGTTAGTAACCATCAAAGAATCTAAAGAACACAATTTAGATTCAGTTTTGCTTTTCTAATGATATGTGATAACAATTTCCATTTTCTCAGGTAAAACTTGAAATTTTACATCATTTGGATACATAAAAAAACTCACAATGTGTTTAGAGCAATAATTACACCACTTTAGTAGGAGACCCAAGTTTGTCTATTAAGTTCCAATGACATTTGTTCATTAATCATAAGTTAACATCAAATTAACATTTTAAAAAACAGGTCTGTATTATAACATCAGTCTTTCCAGTTGTGTATGTTTTACTAGTCTAAAATGCATAACCCCAAAGGAGCAAAAGAAGCTACATAAACCATTCATGCAAGTGGTAGAATTGAATCCTTTGTAAAAGCCAAGTATGGCTCTGGTTTGTAAAAAGCAGGATTAATTTTCCTTGGATTTGCTACACTATTGCAGTAGCAGAGCACTGGGTCCTTAGCAGTGACAATGACACTAGTGATGGTTTCTGCCTTAGAAAGTGCCTTGGTTAAGGTAGACCATGACACAGCTTTAGATAAGCTTTTTGGGCTGTGTTGCATTCCAACTGCCTACACTTTTATTCCCTCACGCATTCCCCATGACATCCTAATGCAGGAGCTAATATGGAGGCCACAGGGACATAGAATATCTAGGAGACAGAACTGACCCTCTCTCAGGGGTACTGTTCCTCCCTCACTTGCATACCTCACATTACCCTGTATGGCCTTGGAGGATGGCTGGTTAGTCAATGATGGGTAAGATTCCTTAAGGAAGGAACAACCTAAGACAGGCACAGTTGCATAGGGGCCATCAGGAGAGAGCTTGGGCTCAAAAGTGGTGAGGCATAGACCCTTATTCTCTCTGACGTTAATCCCCTACCCATTGGCTGCCTTGTTTCTCATGCTGCTCCAATGGTGACCTGATAGAACAAAATTGGTCATATTCCAATAGGAATGACTTAGGTACTGAGTCAACCCCCTGGGGTGGTTTCAGTACATTGAGTCCTTGAGGCTATGTACATGCATAAAGGCACAATATGTGCTGAAACAATGAGGACTTTTGGAACAACCATAAAACATGATAATCACAGACCTTGGAAAGAAGAAGTTTTTATTTCCCATATAATTTTCACTTCCTCATTCTATCTCTCAATAAAAGCTATGTGTTGGCTTGATTTGGGCTTGCCCTGTCCTTGAGCCTGGGGTCTCTAGGCCATGTTTGTAATATATTCTTGGCTACTGTCTTTCATCACTTCGTGCTGCCCTTCCCATTTTCCCAGTGCTCCTGTCATGTGACATCGCTGGTGATTGGGTCATATTCGAAATGCATTATTGCTTGTAAGCTGAGCCCCATGGTCAATGTCAAGATGTAGTCTTTGCATATATAGGATCCTTGCAATCCTGTTCCTTTTTTCCTTTTGACTTAGTGCTCTCCTTTTCATATTCCATGGTGGGAGGGGCCCAGCCTGGGGGCAGTAACCCCAAGGAAACAGCAGGCAGCAGGCCCTATTTTCAAACTGCATGGATTTCTTCCCAAATTCTTACAGTCCACCAAGCATTTTTTAGCAACTGCTGGATACTTCAAATACCATTTCCCATTGACCACACCATGAGCCTCTGCACTGTCCCCAGGGATCTGGATGGAAAGGGAAAACAGGAATGGTCAACAACTCCATCCCTGGGCAGAACTGCTGTTTCACACCCAACATATTGGTCAATGAAACGGGGGTGTGAGAGAAAAGGAAAATTGTTTACATCCAGTAGATGTAAGGTCTCCAGAAGAAAGTATGCTAGGAAGGTCAGTAATGGAATTTTTTTCTTCAGCAATTTGGATCTGCCCCATTCAGTTCTTAAATGGCTATAGGAAGTGCCTACCTCTCATTCAAGGATTCTTCTTCTCAACTTTGATGGAGATGATCTTCAGTTTGGTGTATTCAGCCAGTGCACATTCA
>PVJL010021564.1:0-10424 GCA_004026885.1 Lyroderma lyra
AGTTAAGAGGCCCAGATTGTTGCCACTCGTGAGTCCCCTTAAACACTTGACCATGTCACCGCCGTCAGAGCCGCGGGCGGTGCTCCCGGAGAGGTGAGCGCTCCCTGGCTGGGCGCCGGCGCCCTGGGGGTTGGCGAAGGAGTTTCTGGGGACCCTGCTGTCCACGGTCACCCGGCCAAGGGCTCGGGGGTCTCCCTTTCCCTCCGCGTTCTCTCCAAGCGCTGAGGCAGCGTCTGGGAGAGCCGGCCTTGGGGGACCAGAGGGTCTGGGGGAGGAGGGCCCCCGCGGAGGGGGAGGTGGTGCCGGGACCTGGCTGGGGGGTCGCATGGGTGGGCGCGGGGCAGACTTAGGGAGTGGAGCGGGGAGCCTCTGCCGGTGGGTGGAGACACGGACCATGCGTACCGCCACGTGGGGTGCGTTAGCGATGTGGGGTGCGTCTGAGAAGCCCCGAGCGGGGGTGTCAGGTGGGAGGCGCGTCCGGAGCTGAGGACATGATGCCCGCCGGACGGTGGCGCCCCGCCTGCCTCTCCGAGCACACACCCCCCCCCCCGTTCTCTGGCCCTCACTGGGGGGCTGCCTGTGGCTCTGCGTCCGTGGGGCCCCCAGCTCTGAGGTTTGGGGGTTCCGAGTGGGACCTGCCACGTGCCCGGGTGGCCGGGAGCCCCGGCCCTTCTGGAGAGGCGGTGCCGGGAGCGGCCCGGCCGTGCAGACCCCCGTGTTGCCGCCCCTGGGACCGAAAAGCGGGTGCAGAAGGTGGCCGTGCGACCTGCCAAGCCGGCGGGGGAAGCGCGGTCCTGCAGTCGCGCTCATTGTCATTGTCAGGCTCGGCTGCCCCCTCCGGGGACAGCGCTGGCTCCGAGGCGTCGGCTCCCCCGACCCGCGTCCGCACGGAGCTCCTGGGGGGCCCTGGGGCCGGGCCTGCAGCACACAGCCCTGCCGGGTCCTCCGGGCGGACACGTCCCAGGGGAGGAGAGGGACATCCCTGCGACACTAAGGCTCCGTCGGGCCTCCGTGTGACCCATTCCGGCGTCACGTGCCTCACGTTCTGGGCGGCCTGACAGCGGCCCCCCTGGCGTCGTGCACTTCTGAGTGGGATTCGAGCTTGGATCCAACGAGGGTTTTAGAGGCAGCTCGGGCCGCTCCTCGTGCTGTAGGGGACGGGGACAGGGAGGGGGATGGGGACAGGGAGGGGGACCAGAACAGGGAGGGGGATGGGGAGGGGGGGGCAGGGACGGGGACGGGGACGGGATGGGCACCGGGGTGGGCACCAGGCCGGGAGGCTGGGGCGTCCGCAGTGACGCTAGCCCGTCCCCGGTGTAAGTGGGTCTGCAGTCTGGGCCGTAACGTTCAGTCCGGCGAAGTGCACTCCGACACTGTGACACCAGCCCGACGGCCGAACCGCCGGCGTGCTGCCGTGCGGCCTGGTGACTTCGGTCACCTGGCAGGGACCCTTGCTCAGTGCCCTTGGCCGTGAGAGCATGTTCCTGCAGCTGCTCCCGGGGACTAAGGTGACAGATCGCTAAGCGTGACGTGTCCCCGGAACTGGGCTACCAGACGCGCCACCAGGAGACTCACGGGGTCGGCCCAGAAGCCATAGCTGTGACAGCAGCCCTGGGCCACAGCAAGTCCTTCCTTTAGGTGACGCACCTGCCATGTCCCAGGGCCGAAGGGCGTGAGGTCCGCCGCTTCCTGTCCGACAGCCCGGAGACTGTCCACCTGAGAGGGCCCCCAGGTGGGGGCGAGCTGAAACGACTGTGGCGAAGTGTCAGACGCGCGCCCCCGAGTGTGGGTGCCGGGCACCGGGGGTTATTGGCACTGTCCTTGCCACCCGTCTGTAGGCTTACAACGACTTCAGAATGAAAATTCTAGAAGCTCCTAACGTTCAGCAAAGTGACACCTGACAAGAAGGGTGACCAGGGGCCGACCGGGCCGGCAGTGATGGTGCATGACGACCTCTGTGCCCGGGCCACGGACGGCGCCTTCAGCCCATGACGAAGCTCCGTGTGCACCCGGAAGGCGCGAGTCAGGGCGGCCCCGTCGGGACCCCCGGTCCGGTGGCCGGACGGGCCCACAGCGGCCGTTGTCTGCCCAGCGTCCTCCTGTCCGTGTGCCCATGCGGGCCAGCTGGATGGAACAGCCGTTCGCCTCAGCTTCTCCGGACCGGCCTCGGGCTCTCACGGGCGTCTGGTTCCCCGTGGCCCCGCGGCCGAGCGCCCGAGAGCGGCCGAGCGTGGGTCGGCCACACGACGCGAATCGAATTGGCACGCGCTGTCAGCGCGCGGGGTGGCGGGCAGCTGTCGCCCGTGATTGGAATTCTCTGCGGCCGGCTGTGCCCCCAGCTCCCCGCTCTCCGGGGAGAACACACTCGCAGGTGTGGGGCCGAGGTCCGGAAGCGCCGCCTCGGCCCGACAGCTGCGCTCCTGAAGCTTCTAGAATGTCAGCACTTAGGTGTGTTCGCGGAGGAGCGGAGCCGGGGGGCGTCAGTGCCGGCTCTCCTGAGCGGCTGCCGAGGGCGCGCGGGCCGCAGCCTCCGCCGTGCACATCTCTCGGGGTAAACACGGATGCGCCTCCCCCGGGCATGCGGTCCTGGGGGCCGGGTGGCTCGGCGGGCAGCGCTCGACCCCGAGCCGCCCAGACGGCTCCGCGCGGCTCCGACGGTCGTGCTTTCACGTCGCTTCTGATGGTTTTTGTTTCTTTGGCCCTGCAGGCATTGTTTATTTTTGTGCAGCCGGTATCAGTGTTTCCTTTTGGGGCTCTCGGGTTTTATAATGTTCTCGGGAAAATCTTTCCTGCTGCAAGACGATGCCAACAGTCCCTAATTATTTCCTGTTCTATTTTCTTACGTTTACAGCTTTGCTTCGTCTGAATTTACTTGGGTGACGTACGGAGGTAGAGATCTAATTTCTTTTTTCTCCAGATGTCGGCTTCGCTGTCCCCAGTCCTCGTGCTCCCTGGCACGTGGGCTGCGGAGAGTGGCCGTGTGGCCCGTGGGCTGCGGGGACAGTGGGGTGAGCCACGCTCAGGCCTGGCCCTTCGGTGCTGGCCTCCGGCTCTGCACCCCACTCCTCGCTCTGGTGCCCTTGACGGCCACGTGTCCCAGCTGACACAGCTGCAGGATATCAGAGGGCCGTGTGACCCACGGACGCAGCGTGAGGGAGCTGCCACTGCGCTGTCGTGGACGCGAGTCCCCCTTTCCAGGTGCCACCATGCACCTGTGCTGGGAGCTGTTCAGAGTTACAGTCACGCATCATCTCACTTAACCCTCCAGGCGTCCCAGCGGGGTAGGTACGGCTTGCGGGCAGAGCAGGAACTCGGTCACACCTCTGCCACTTGAGGTGGTGGGTTCCACACTGGGGGTCTGACACTGAACTCTGTGCCGGTAAACTGTCCCCGTGGTGTGTGCTCAGTGTTGTTCTGGTTACTGCCTTGCCCCAGACTCACGACCCTATAACGACAGCCTACCACAGCATCTTCTGTTAGTTCTTCAGGTGTGAGGGGACCGGATTGTTCCAGGAAGGCCCGTGGGGACCACACAGGAAGCTGCCAGGGGCCCGAAGAGCTGCAGCCAGCAGTTTATCCATTTAATTTTTCCAGGGTGAGAATGGGCTGGTGACTCATTCTGTGCTCTCATTAGAGCAATTACCCAGTTAATTGCTCGGATCTGGATTTGGCCCAGCAGCCACTGCAGCTGGGAGCCCCAGAACACGAGCAGATGGCCACGAGGCGGGCTCGGGAGGGGCCCGGGGGCTGGCCGGGGGGCCGGTCTCTGCGCCCCAGCCCTGCTGCCCGGGCCACCCGCATTGATTGGCGGATCGTGCTGCTGGGACACCACCCCCCTCCCGTCTCCACTGCAGTCAGCAAACAAGGACTACCGGGAGGTTCTGGCCAAGGTGACCCTGAAACCGGAGACAGTGGAGATGAAGCTGTTATCTGAGAGGTCAGCTCTCTGGCCATCAAGTCCTGGGTCACAGCAGAGATACTCAGTCACCAAGGTGATGGAATTGTTCCCAGGCCAGCAAGGCTCGACGGTCACCAGACCATATGTTCAAAGTGGCTAAAAATAGGGCAGTTCAGTGAGACACAGGGTGCAGGTGTGTTAGTGCTTCCACTGCGTGCTTGGTGCTGTTAGATCCCCGTCCAGGAGTGTCCCTGAGCCCTCTTCCCAGTGACCCCCTCCGGGGTTCCCGGCTCACATTAAACTGGACACACTCGGGTTGGTCAAATACTATTGTGTGGAAGAAGGCAATGGAAGTTTCTGGAATGCTGGCCCTTCTGGTCAAGGTCGTGAATCAGAAACACATCCTGGAGGGGGGTGGGTGGAGACAGACACCTTTCAACACCAAGTGGGGACAAGGATGGCCCCATCAGTTCCCCCTGTAAGTCACCGGTGGGTGCACCACACCCACACGGAGCCTGGAGGGCAGCTGTGGATGACCATGCAGGTGGCGGGCCTGATAGGGCGGCTGCCCTGGGCGTGGTGTCTGGCCGGACAGGCTGGCACTTCCCAACCTGCTGACCGTGGTCTTTTTATTCCTCATCCGGGTCACGTGGCTGGACTTCACGCACGTTTCCGGTCTGTCTCAGGGCTCCCGCCTCCCACCGCGGACGTCACAGAGCCCGAAGGGGCGCGGACTGCCTGCACCCTCTGAGAACCGTCACAGTGGGCCACGCTCTCAGGGACACTGCGTTACCCGGACGGCGTGAGCCATTCGCTGCCGGTCGGGGCAGCCTGAGTGAGGTGCATGCCATCCAGAGGAACACCCTGTGAAGTTTCAGGGGCGCACAGGGTGCGTTCTTAGGGTGCAGAGGCTGAGTCACGCCAAGGTTGTCCCTCCTGAGGACGGGACAGGTACTTGCATGTCACAGCCCCCACCATCTAAGATGCACTCAGAAGGTTAAACGCTACGCGGTCCGGACCAATAGGGTTCTAGCAGGAGGACCCCCGTCCCGCCCTCCTCCGGGGAAGCGGCGCCGTGTCCTACGTTGCTGCCCGGCGCGGAGGCGCGCGGGGCGTGGGCTGTGGGTGGAGCAGGCGTCGTACGCATGCGCGAGGGAGGGTCACTGCCACGCACTCCGGTTCCTGTTCCCGCCAGGCCAGGCGCGGGTGTGGGTGGAGCAGGCGTCGTACGCATGCGCGAGGGAGGGGCACGGCCGCGCGCTCCGGTTCCTGTTCCCGCCGGGCCAGGCGCGGGCTGTGGGTGGAGCAGGCGTCGTACGCATGCGCGAGGGAGGGGCACGGCCGCGCGCTCCGGTACCCGCCGGCGCGCGGCCCCTCCCGCCCCAGTGGACCATTAGCACGAGCCACCCTGATACACGGCGTTCTGCGGGCCTGCCGGGGCGGGCTGCTGGCGGTGGGCTCAGGTGGCTCGTCTGTGGAGTACTTGTCCCCCAGTGACCTGTCGGGGCCTCGGGGTGAAGGATCCTGGAGGTCCCTTCTTACTCTTCCTGTCCTGAGTGAGTGCACTTGTCACCTGTAGGCTCAGTGGGGACCTCAACGTGAGCCTGTGGCTCTGGGGGCAGGGCGGGGCGCTTCTGGGGAAAGGGGGACTTCGAAACGGCCTCACGAAGCTGACGCTCCAGCTCCCTGACGGGCCAAATGGACACGTCAGGCAGCCACCCAGGGAGCCTGGCCGATGCTCACGGACGGCAGAGCAGAGCAGCACTCCGTGGGGCTCACGTCCCAGTTCACCCGGGCCACACCGGAGGAAGAACTGTCTTGGGACACCCATGAAGTACACTAACAGTAACGACAGTAATGTGCTGAACAGAGATCGCAACCCCCCCAGAAAAACTCACAATGTTTTATAGATGTGCGCTGGGCCGCAAGTTGGACATGCCTGCGCTGGACAGCCGGATGAGGGAGCCAAGGACGAACCCCTGGGAGCTCCAGAGGTCCCCACACCTACACGGTGCTGGTGACGCCTCCCCCAGGTGCTCGGAGGGCAGGAGGCCTTCGCTCACGGTCAGACACGTGACAGCTGCCACTCGGTCACTTCCGAGTTGAGCGGGGATAGAGCCGAGGAGTTGGGGGTGGGGCGGGAGGAAGGCCAGCCCGTGCTGGTTGCTTCTCCAGGTCCGGCGCTCCGCAGGGTCACCATCACACGTGATTTTCCATGTGCCACCTCGTTGCTGCAGCATGAACGGCCGGGATTGGAAATCTGTATGAGGGTCTGGTCCTGGGGCAGAGCCCCCTTCTTCCCCTCGCCCAGGCAAGGAAAAGTAACCAGGCAGGGTGCAGAGCGAACGCTGTGCGTTGGTTCTCTCTAGATCTCTTGGAGCCCGGAGGCTTGTCCTCGTTTGCAAAGCAGCATTAGACTGCATGTGGATGGAGGTGGGCCTAGTGTGTGTGGGGGGAGGTCAGCTTTCAGGTTGCACTCCGAGAGATGGCCCCCAGCGGTGGCTGGCCCAGCGTGCTCCACACTCCAACCCTGAGGACGTCTGTCCAGTGCCTGACACCTCCCCGACTCAAAAGGGGAAACTTGCCTAATTTCACATCAGAGTTAACCCCTCTTCACTGCAGGGTTCCAGGATCTGCAGCCCCTTAGCAGGAAAGTGTGCAAACCTGAGGAGGATTTTCCTACACCAGCAAAGGTCTCTGGGAAATACTTTTTGATTATTTTTTAAAAAATCAGAATCAGTCCATGATTCTTGAACAGACCAAGTTGTGGGAGCTGCTATTTGCAAAGTTGGCACTCTGCACTGCCCTCCCAGTGACCCTGCTTGCACAGGGGAGGGTGCCTGTGGCCCTCACTGCACCCTTTGTTGTCGCTGCTCAAAGTGGCTGCAGGTATGGTGTCTGTGCCCCATGCAGCATCTGGGGACTGGAAGTCCAGGGCCAGGCAGAGGTGACATTGGTGTGTTCTACTCATATTGAGAAGGACCAACTCTGGGGCAAGTCAGTCCCTAAAACAGGAAGAAAGGCATGGAGCTGGTGGGTGACAAGTCAGTATGTCACCTGGGCTGGCTCTCAATGACACGGGCTCTTCGGAAAGGCTGCTGAGCCTCAGAGTGTCCCCCAACCCCTGCCCTGTCATATCACAGGCAGGCAGTGAGTGAGTGATGAAGAAATAAATGACTATGTGCATGGATGGGGCAGGGGTTCTGTCACCCTTGTCTTTTCATCCCCAAAGGTCCTGGCTCAGGGCTGGGCACATAGGCTGTGCTCAGTGACGGCAGGGCTGCTCTAGGCCCCCCAGGCATTTGGAGCCTTTGCCATCCTGGTGGCTATGAACATGCCTCAGGCTGCAGCTTTGGTTTCCCACATGGAAGCCAAAAGGCCTGGGTCTGCCTATCCGCTTCTGGGGCCACAGAGCTGGTGGAAGGGCCACACGGGAGCTGATCTGCCTTCAGGCAGTTTCAAGCCTCTTGTGTGCCAGTGCTGTTGGGAGCACATACCTGTACCCTGACCCATCCTCTCAGCCCTGGTGGGTGACTGAAACCAAATGATTCACCACTGGCCCTTGGACAACATGGGTTTGAACTGCCTGGGTCCACTTATGAGTGGATTGTTTTAAATAAGCACTGTAAATGCATTTTCTTTTCTTTATGATTTTCTTAATAACACTCTTTTCTCTAGCTTTATTTTAATAATGAAGTATATGCTGGCTGTCTGGAAGGTATCCCGCCATGTAATATGAAAAATAGAGGCATTTATGGCTGGTTGTTTTCTGGACAGCCCTCGTATAATCCGTATGACATACACAATATATGTTCATCGCCTGCCTGTGTTATCAATGAAGCTTCCAGTCAGTGGTTCATTAGTTGTTAAGTTCTGGGGGAGCCAAAAGTTATACACGGCTTTTTGACTGTACAGGGGGATTGGCACCCCAACCCCCATGTTGTTCAAGGGCCAACTGCTCTGATTCCTAACAACGCAGTCATGGTGCCTTTGGACATAGTGTTATTCTTCTGGGCAGGTTTTACAATCTCCAGGGGGAGGTTGGGGCGATGGCTTCAGCACCGTGGCCGTAGGTGCAAACGGATGTCATGCAGGTTTCACATCTTGAAGTCATTTCTCTCAGTACACAGTGTCCTGCGTTAGGCAGCCCTGGGTCTCTCCTTCCATCTGACCCAGACCCCGCCCTGGGGGTGGCCCCGGACAAACCCCCAGGCTCCCTCCACACTCGTCTCTGATGCTGGGCTTCTCTGCGGAACCTGGGGAGATTCCGCCTGGAACCCAGTTTTATGTGGCAGATAATGACAAAAGCAGCCATGAGACCCTGCGGGAATGAAAAATAACTTCCAAGGAGCCCCTGACAATCCCTTCGAATGAAGGAGTCACACTGTTTCCTCCGGTTACGAGGAGGAGCACGTATCTGGGACACGCAGTTTAATAGCCATTCAAGATGTTTTAAGGACAAAACGATTTAGAACTTGACAACCAAGTGTCTTCCATTGACGGGAGGCAGAGATCTTTGAGGGGAAGTGGGGTTTGGGGGCTCATCAGCACCAGGTTGCCCTTTTGGGTGCTGTGCTATTCTGAACGCTTTCATGGCTGAAGTTCAGACCCGGGCGCCGGCAGGTCTGGGTGTGATTAGAAATAGACTCTGATGCTGGGAAAAGGCGGGAGTCAGGTTCAGGGCCGGGCTGCGGCCACGCCCTGCACGCCGGTGCCCGTCAGCCCTGCCCCCGGGCTCGGGACACTCGCGACTGCGGCTTAAACCCAGCGGGGCTTGGGAAGGGGCCCAGAATGTCACATCACAAAGCCTGGGGCCCGGTCAGGGGAGAAAGCCGTTCTGGTCACCCATGGCAGGAAATCGACTAGGTTTGGGGGTCCCGGCTTTGCAGGGTCTTTTGGCCAAAATTTCGTCTCTTGGTATAGCCAGTCTGGCACTGAGGAAAGGACAACAGCTGGCCCCACAGCCCTAAAGAGTGGCTGGTTCTCCAGCCGGCCAACTGGACATGGCCTGTCGCCACCACTCCTGCCTGGTGTCTCGCACCTGATTAGGTGACGGTTAATAGTGACAGCTGGCAGTCACGGAGGCTTCCTGCACGTCGGCCACCACCCTCGCTGGGATGTGTGTTTCCTCCCGCGGTGAATCCGGCTTCCACGCGCTGAAGCCTTGCCGTGGTGTCTGCATGTTACCTCGTGGTGTCCGTGGGGCAGGGGTCCAGGCGTGGCTCCGCTGGGCTCTCCGCTCAGCACTCAGCAGGTGGCAGGCGGGGTGCCGGCCGGGCTGTGTCCTCCTCGGAGGCTCGGCTGCGAAGCGTCTGCTTCTAGGTTTCCTCGGGCGGTGGCAGAATTCGTGTCCTGGCAGTTACAGAACTCAGGGTGACTTTCTTCTTGGTGGCCTCTGAGGCTCCTGTCCTTCTTTTAAAGGGCTCACCTGATTTCGCGGGCCCCCCAGGAGCATCCCCCCGCGTCCACGGATGAGGGACCTCACGCACATCTGCAGACCCCCGTCCCTTAGCTTGTCTGATGTATTAGAAGCAGGGCACACGTCCCACCCCCTTAGGGGCAGGGGTGGCACAGAGGCAAGGACACTGGAGGGGCAGGACGCGATGAGGTCACTGCCACCACAGTGAACAACAGCCCCCAAAACCCTACGAGCTGGAGGCCGGTACCGTCCTCATTCTCTCCGCCGCGCGGCCGGGGGCCGGGGGGCAGAGCGTCCGGCCAGGAGGCGGTGCGGGCTCCGTCGTGTGTGGTGCACCCTGAGGGCAGCTGGGGCTCGCTCGCGGCCATAAGCCCGCCCTGGGTCAGTGCTAGCCGTCACGTCTTTAGCTGCGGGGGTCAAGTTCGACAGAAGCTCTGGCTGGCGGGTTGCCGGGGGCGGCCGTGAGGACGCTCTACAGCGCCCGAAGCGCTCGGGCCGCTCGGGCCGTGTTCCACTGTGGGTCGTGGTGGGAGAGGCGGGAGGCCACCGTCACCGGGCGGCTCCGGGTGTTCCCGCCACACGGTCTCAGGGCGCCGGCCGCACCCCTGAGCATTGCCTCCATCCCCACGTGAGAGACGGGGAGGCAGAGGGTCGGAGGGTCACACAGCTGGTGAGCGGCCGCAGCAAGGCTGGGGCCCGGGCCCGGCGCTGGGGTCCCCGCCATTCCTGTGTGTGGCCCTCGTGACCGGTGGCGTCCTCTGTGCCTCCTGTTTGCTCACGGGCTTCCCAGGGCTGGACACGTCCTGTACCTCGTGTCCCGCACGGAGCTCGGGCTCAGCCCTGCTGGCCGACCCGGCCACTGAAACCTGAGTCCCCGGCATGTCCTGGACGCTCCCCGAGTGGGCGGGGGCACCGGGGGGTCAGTCTGGACCCAGCGAGCTGCGCTCAGGGGCCCCACCGCCCCGGACAATAGTGGGGAAGCGTGCACGGCGGCGGGCCTGCGGACGGGTTTGTGGGGGACGGGGGGGTGGCGGCGGGCCTGCGGACGGGTTTGTGGGGGACGGGGGGTGGCGGCGGGCCTGCGGACGGGTTTGTGGGGGACGGGGG
>PVJL010021565.1:0-10406 GCA_004026885.1 Lyroderma lyra
CCCTCCCCTCCCTCCTTAGGCCGAGGGGCTTTCTCAGGCTCCGGCTCTGACGTTAGCGCGTCCCCCTGGCCCTGCGAGCCCCAGCTCCCCGCTCCCCCACCGCGCCCCACGCGAGGCCGCCTCCCTGCAGCCCTCTGCGCACCCCGTCCTTGTTCACCGGCTTTTCTCCCTGGAGCTAAAGCCGCCCGGAGTGACCCCGCGCGGTCCGTCCCCGTGTCACCAGCACCTCAGCGCAAGCTCGGGTCGTCGCAGGCACCGACAGCGCAGGGTGTCCCCGGGCCTTTGTCCCCCGCGCGCGTCCCTTCCAGGAGGCACGCGCCCAGCTTGCGCCGCGCCCGCCTGCAGCTCACCTCGGCCGCTGCCCGCTGCGTGCCCGCCGGCCCCGCCACCCGCCCAGGTCCCTGCGCCCACGCGTCCCGGCCGCGCGGGAGCTAGCGAGCCGGCCAGGCCCCGCGCGCTGACGGAGCGGCCTTCCACGACCCCGGCGGGCCCCCGACGGCGCTCTGGGCAGGGGCAGCGGAGCACGGTCTGGCCACTCGTGTTTTGGGGGCGCAGCTTTGCCGCCTCCCGGCGCTCTTGCAAAGCGCTTGACTGGAATCGGATGTTCTGCTCGACGCTCCGCAGCGGGAGGACACGGCGGGGGCTGCCTCCTGCGGGGGCCCCCTGCACCCCGATCCCCGGCTGAGCGTGCCACGCTGTCCCTCCTCCCTTTGGATTCCAGGGGGCGGGTCCTGGCGGGGTCTCCTGGCTCTGTCCCTGCTCTGTCCTGGCTGTCCTCACTCTGTCTTGGCTCTGTCCCTACTCTGTCTATGCTCTGTTCCTGCTCTGTCCTGGGTCTGTCCCTGCTCTGTCCCCGGCTCTGTCATTGGTTCTGCGGGCTCCCCCAGGACCCCAGCTGTCCCCGTTCTGCCTGATGGCACCCGCCCTGCCGGGGGCAGGTGCAGACCACTGCCCAGCTGACCCTCAGCCTTAACTCCCTGCCGTCCTCAGCTAAATACTTTGGAACAACGTTGGGACGCCAGGGTGGGGAAAGGCAGCCACTGCTGGGGGCCTCGCGGTGGCCCCTGGGGATGGTGGGCCCTCGGATGGCTTCGTAAGGTACACAAGGATCGACGCAGTGTGTCGTGCACCTGAAACTTGTATCACATTGAATGCCAGCTGTAGTTAGAAATGCATTTTAGAAACCAGAGTGAGCAATTAAAAGGACAATATTTAAAAAAAAAAAAATCAGGGGCCCTTCCTTTCCACAGGAGACCAAGAGCGAATAGAATTGGGGGAGGGCCCCCCAGCGTAGCATCGAGTGCGGTTCTGCTGCTGCTCCTGGCGCTGCATGTCGGCGACGATGCCCTGTGACTGCAGAAACATGCCCAGACGCCGCCTCGTCCTAAGGCCTCTTGCTCCACGTGACTTTGCCAAGCCTCCGGCTCGTCAGGGACCTCTGGAGTTCTCTCTTCACCGAGAGGTACAGCCCAGTGTCCACCGCGAACAAGAGCCCCGTCACCAGGCAGAACAGGACGAGGTGCCACGGCAGTGACACGTCGAGGTCTTCGGGACCTGCGGGGGGAGGGGGGAGGCACAGGGTGAGGAAGTGGCGTCTGCGAAGGCACAGATTTGGAGTCAACAGCCAGGTCCCCGGTGGGCTGGCCGACCGGACGTCTGTCACACACGGGACAGAAAACAGCGGTGCTGTCCCCCGTAAACCGGTACGTCTGGCCTCCCTCCCAGTGGGAAGCCCGCCATCTGCCAAGAGCCTGGTTCTAGGGACGAGGGCGTCGGGCGGGAGCTCCCTCCTTCGGCCTCCACCTCAGCTCGCCCGAGGGGAGCGCGGGTCACCGGCCACACGGCCACCCGACCTGCGTCTCAGGGAGGCGGGTCGGGGACCCGGGGCGCTGAGCACGGGCGCCTGGGGGTTTCGTGTGACCGACGAAAGGTGTCGGGTGGGAGTTGCTGCGGGCACGCTAGCTCTTCCTTCAGTCTCTCTATCTTGTGTCTCTAAAGTGTGCTCATTGCTGTCACCCCGTGTGGTGCAGACACTGAAGGACATCTGACACAGCGCGGTGGACCTTGGACTTGCTCCTTCTTGGCGGGAAATGGATGCTCTTGGGACCCGAGGAACCGGCCACCCCACAGGCAGAGGCAGAATTTGCTGGTCTCACACTCTCAGCCCCGACGTTGTCACTTCGGAGCCCCCCCTCGCTATAAACTGGTAACGAGATCATCTCAGTTTTCTAACTCGGAACCTTGATTTCGTTTCAGACTTGAAAGAAGTTTCCAGATGACATAAATAACTTTCAGCTGTTCTTCGCCTAGACGTCCGGATCGCTGCATGTCGGCCCCGGGGCCCTCTCCCGAGCCAGCCGAGACCGCGTGCTTCCAATCGAAATCGTGATGAATTGTTTTTGATCCGAATTCTGGCAGTTTGGGCAAAACCTCAAAAGGTGTGTGTCAGTCCCGCTGTCTTCCTACGTGTCACTTGCTTACAGCGTGGTCGTGGTCTGGTCACAGGTGGACGCGGAAGTCCGGGGGCGCCATGGGGGGGGATGCGGACCCCGGGGACGCTGCACAGGACCTGGAGACGTTCTCCAGGTGACAACGTCCTATCGTGGGACGTCGGTGCCCGTCCACGTCCTTCATTTTACCTTGTGGTTCAATGGACCGGTCTGAGCCTTTGGTGTGACCTCAGGGGCAAACCGATTACCCCCTTTGCTTCCCCTCAGTGACCGTATCTGCAAAGTAGAGGCAGTGCTGCCCATGCCACCATGCCACCGTGAGGAGTCCTTGGGACCGTCCCATGAGGCACGTGCAAAGAGACACTTAGCCCAGTGACGGGCGCCCAGAACAGGACACCGCGGCTCGGGGACACGAAGTGGCTTAGCCCAGTCCCCCAGGTGCTGGGCCCTCCCACCGGGTTGGCTGCCGGCTACGACACGTGACACTGGGGTGCGGCTTGAGTGGGGTAAGGAAGGACAGGTGGCTCCTGCTCCTGCTGTCACACCGCCGTGTGAGGAGGCCAGGTGACAGTCAGGAGCCTCCTCCCCGGTGGCAGCGTGACACCGGGGGCCCCGGGCCCCGCCGGCCTGCACGTCCTCACCTTCGACGGTGACGTTCACAGGCTGCGAGGACACGTTGAGGGTCCCGATCATGCCCCTGCAGAAGTAGGAGCCGCTGTGCCGGCGCCGGGCCTTCGGGATGTGGAATTCCTTATTCTGGTAGGAGAACTGCTGGCCTCGGCCGTTCCAGAAGTACTGCACCTTCTGCACGGGCTTGTCCCTCCAGGTGTGGCACCTCAGCCGCAGGGCCTCCCCCGCCTGCAGCGCCCAGCGAGGGGCCTGCAGCAGCAGCCAGGCTGGAAGCACAGGCCACAGGCCGGGGGCCCAGCGTCAGCACGCAGCTGCGGCCACGGGGACCCTCGGCGGCCCGCTCCGTGGGAGGCACACGGGGCCGCCCCTGGGGAAGCCCTCTGGGCCCCGCTGGGACTCAAGGGCGGACACACGGGATCAAGACCCAGGTTAGAGCACAGGGGCTAAGCGGTGCGGTGGGGTCTGCAAGGCAAGTGCCACACACGAGGAGCCACGGAAGGTTCTAGATCAGCCAGAAGGAACGGCTGTTGGAGACGACTTGCCCCATCAGGGGAGAGGGAGACCCCGGGGCGGACGGCAGGGCTGGCGGCGCGGCCTGCGGGCCCGCGGCCTGCTCACCGGCGTGGACCTCCAGCCGCACGGCCTCGCTGAGGGCGGAGCGGTTCGTCTCGCAGCGGTACTCCCCGCCGTCCGCCACGCGGGCCCCCGCGATGACGTAGCTGGACGTCTGGTTCGGGAGGCGCTTCCCGTTGTGGAACCACCACGTGGAGTTGTCCTCCTGGGGGGCGGCCCCCTGGCACCGCAGAGCCACGCTGTCCTGCTCGAGGACCCTGTCCCACTGAGGGTCCAGGGCCACCACTGCCTTTTGGAGATCTGCGGAGCGGACAGCGGGGGGCGGGTGAGGGCAGGGAGAGCGGCAGGGGGCTCAGAGCCCCCCGAGCCCCACGGGGAACCCCCCCTCCCCGGGCCTGCCACTGCCTCGGAGCAGCTGGACGTGCGGACACTTGGCCCCATGTTTCGGCCTCTCTTCGGCTGGAGGAGAACTGGCCAGAGAAGCATTGGGCTGGGGGAGCTGCCCCGGCCGGCCCCCCGCCCCCAGCAGACTCTCACGCGATGGGCATTGCCCCCCTCAGCCAGCCCAACACCACGAAGCCAACTCACCAGCCCTCGTGCCGGCCGGCGCTGCGGGGGAAGGGAGCGAAGCACGTACTGAGCAGGAGCGGAGATCGGGGTGAGCAGGGCGGGCCCTGAGCCCAACCCCCCGCCCAGCCCGTGCTCCCCGCTGCCTCCGGCCCCACGGCCCACCGCACCCCGTGTCCGGCCCCCTCCCCCTGCCCCTTGCTGCCTGGGAAACTCCCAGGTTAAGGCCGCAGATGGCATTGCCCTGGACACAACCGCAGCCCAAGCCCCCTGGAAAGGGTGTAGGTCAAAGTCTCACAGGGGACCCCTGGCATGTCACAATGGAAGGGACAGACCTTAGGGACCTGTCTGTCCACAATTTTCAACTTACAGACAGGAAAACTGAGACCCAGAGCAGGGAAGTCACAGAGACTCACAGCCCCCGTCACCTCCTGACTGTGCCCGGGTCAGAGCCAGCACCCTTCTGTCCAGGCCCCAAATGCTTTGCTTTAGGATCTAAATCTAGGGCTGTGGGCGTGGGAAGGGGGCCCATCCCTGCCCTGGGGTGGGGGGTCTGCGCTGAACCCCAGCGCCCTGAGCTCCGCCGGTGGACTGTGACCTACCTAAGAGCAGGAGGGCCAAGGGCAGCAGCCGCCACATGCTGGGAGTGAGAGTGGACAAGTCACCACGGGTGTCTGGAACCCTCCAGGGACCGCGCTGAACTGAGAGAGGAAGTACGCGGCCTTCCCCCCTGCACCCCAATCCATTGCTCACCCAGGTTCCTTTTCCGGGGACATCATTGATTCTTGAGTCTGAGCACTGGACACGTGAGCCCTGATTGGGTGGGGAGAGGACCTAAGGGCCTGGAAGGGACCCACAGGGGGGTGTCCCCCTGAGCATCTGGTGACACTGTGCTGGGGGCCCCACCTCACGAGTTTGGGTCCACCCAGCGCCAAGGAGGGGATGGCAGGACCCTGGGGACAAGACTCCTGAGGGAGGGCGTTCCCCGCGGGTTTCCTGTGGGACCTCAGACCTTGTCACGGCTGAGGGCCCCGCCCGTCCTCCCGGGGCCCAGCCAGCCTCCGTGCAGACAACACTTAAAGCATCTTCAGGATGTGCCCCTCACCCCAATGTTGTCTCCACCAACATTGTCTTTGGAACTTTAAACTGCACAGGGAGTTCGGTCGGTAATGCCGGGGGGTGCTGGGTTAATTGGGGGAGGGGGCATGCATACATTATACAAGTGTCTAACCACTGGGCTGTACACCCGGAAAATGCAAAATGCGTAAGCCCCTGGGGTCTGCCCCCCTCGGGAGCTCCTAACTTCTTCCTGTGGAGTTGACCATGACATCCCCATTGACGGAGAGGAGTGGGCCGTGGCGAAGGTTCAGAGGAAGGAGGCGGGCAACACGGACCGCTGTTTTCCTTGTTTTCCGTCCTGTTTCAAAGGGCAGGTCTGGCCAGACGCCCACCCCCACCCCCAGAGCAGAAGTAGGCCCCCCCAGGCCATCGTTGACCCGCCCGGCACTCTTGTCCTCATTGACCTCTAAGTGGCTGTCTGCCCCAGGACCCGTGGGCAAGTCATTCACTTTGTTTTATTTAAAAAATTGTTTTTCATTGTGGTTTGATTTGTATTTGCTTTTTAATCCACGATGACTGATTTTCAATTACATTTGACATACGTTATTCTATTCGCTTCAGGTGTGCCGCCTGGTGATGAGACATTTCTATAACCGTAAATCCCATCCGGCGCCGTGCGCAGTGATCACAATATTGTCATTGATATGTGCCATGCGCTGCACTTTGCGTCCCCGTGACTATTTGTGACTATGCATCTGTACTTCTTAATCTCTTCCCCCTTTTCACACACCCCTGCAGCCCTCCGTCATTACCGTACTATGAGCTCTGGGCCCGGTGTCAGGCCCTACGCCCATCTGTTACAAAGCAGGACTACTTTGTAACAACCGATGGACACTTCTTAATCCCTTCCCCTTCTTGCACCCACACCCCTAACCCTCCACCCATCTGGCGAGTATCCAAATGTTCTCTGCCTCTGCGAGTTTGCTTCTGTTTTGTTTACTTGTTTCTTTAGATTCCCCCGACGCGCATCAGCCTTTCTCTGTCTGACAATCCACTCAGCACAGTACCCTCCATGTCTTTTTTTTTTTTAATGTTACTGTAAGCATTTTATTTTATTTTATTTTGCTTTTTGGTATGTGGGTGGCTCCCTCACTGGGAATCGAACCCAGGCCGCAGCACTGACAGCGCCAGCGCCGAAACCTTAAGCCACTGCACCACCAGGGAACTCTCCTCCATGTCTTTTTATTGGAGCCTTTAACCCATGTAAATTGAAAGCAATCATTGATAGTTATGTAGCTATGGTCATTTTATTATTTATACTTTTTCTGTCTTAAAGAAGTCCCTCTAACATACTTTGTACTACAGGTTTGGTGGGGATGAACTTTAATTTTTTCTTGTCTGGGAAGCTCTTTATCTGTCCTTTGATGTAATGACAGCCCTGCTGGGTGGAGTCATCTTGGTTGTGGGTTCTGGCTTTTCATCACATCGAACATTTTTCTGCCACTCCCTTCTGGCTGCAACGTTTCCATGGAGAAATCAGCTGACAGTCTTATGGGAGCTCCCGTATAAGTCACCAGCTGCTTTTCTCTTGCTACTTTCAGGACTCTTTGTCTCTAACTTTTGCTGTTTTAATTACACTGTGTCTTGGTGTGGGCCTGTTTGGGTTCATCTTGTTTGGGACTCTCTGTGCTTCCTGGGCTTTGTGTGTCTGTTTCCTTCACCAGGTCAGGGGAGTTTTCAGTCGTCATTTCTTCAACTAGGTTCTCAATCCCTTGCGTCCTCTCTTCTCCTTCTGGTGCCTGTTATTTAATTTAAAATGTCTATGAATTTTAAATTTTGAAAGAAAATATTGGTGGAGAGTATGTGAATGTTGTTTTGCTTGATGTTGTCCCACAGGTCTCTTAAACTGTCCTCATTTTTTGGATTTTTTTTTTCTTTTTGCTGTTCTGATTGGGTGTTTTCTCTGCTTCATCTAGTCTGCTGGTGATCTCACCTAATGCATCAGGTTACCTGGGCCATGCTGGAAGAAGAATCACCGTGGGCCACACGTAAAACACACCGACACTAGTGACAGCTGATGAGATGAAATTAATAGGTCATAAAAAAATCTCATAATTTTTTAAGAATTTGTGTTGGGCCATAGGCTGGATATGCCTGATCTAATGTGTTCTTCATTTCAGTTATTATATTCTTTTTTTTTCATTTTAATTCATTTTTATTGTTAGACTTATTGGGGTGACATCTGTTAGCAAGGATTACATAGGTTTCAGGTATACAATTCTACAGTGCATTGTCACCTTGATGTATAATAAGGTCACCACCTAATGTGACGTCTCTTTCCATCATCGGTTATTATATTCTTTATTTCTGCCTGCTTCTTTTTTATGGTTTCTATGTCCTTCTTTATGCTTGCTATGTCTTTGTTGAAGTTCTAAGTTCCTTGAGCATCCTTATAACCATTGTTTGGAACTCTGTGTCTAATAAGTTGCTTGCCTCCATCTCATTTGGTTCTATTTCTGGAGTTTTCTGCTATTTGTTCATTTGAGACATATTTCCTTATTACCTCATTTTGGATGCCTGTGTTTGTTTCTATGTATTAGGTAGATCTGCTATGTCTCCTAGTATTGCTGGGTGGCCTTATGTAGTAGGTGCCCTGTGGGGCCCCGACACAGTCTCCCTGGTCACCTGCACTGGGTGTTCCTGTGGCTTCTAGTTTGGCACCAGGGCTGTGCCAGGAGCTACTCAGCAAAAGTCTCAGAGCAGACTGAAACCACTTGCCGTCTGACTAGGGCCCGCTGACTGGGATAGTTTTCCAAGAAAGACTGCAGTGTGCATGGGACTGGCTGCTCACAAGAAGAAAATGCCTCTGGCCTTGCGGGTGGGTGGGGGTGCTTTGGTGGGGCGGGGTCCCAGTGAGCCAGCAGGGTGAAGTGAGTGGGGCTCAACAGACCAATCAGATTCAGATTTGGCCATGAGGGGGCGGGTGCAAGACAGTAAAGATGGCTCCCACCCACCTGCTGCTCAGAAGAGGACTCCACTAAGGAAAAGCGGTGACAGTCCTGCAGCCCTCGCCCCACGGCCACACACCTCATCCTGCCCCCGTATGCCTCCAATGGCCCCTGAGCCACCGGCCCCCTGCCGGAGCCCAGGGTGAGTGCCCATGAGTGTGCGCGGATACTTCAAGAAGACGTGCGTTTCCTTCACCTTCTGTCCTGACCTGATGGAGTCTCCACTGGTTTTCAGTCAGATGTGAGGCTCCTCTTCCCGGCACCGGTGCTCCGGTGACATGGTCCATCTCACACTTTATTCAAATGACTCTGATTGGTGGCCAAGAAACAGGTTGGAGGGGAGAGACATGGAAGAGGAAGGGAGAGTTGGGAAGGTGTGGTGACCGGCTGGTGGCAGACAGATTCTCTGGTGCGGAAATGCTCCGGAGACCTGTGAGGAAGGCGGGCCAGGCTGGATTGGGGGCGTGGGTGGCTGTGAGGGGTGATGGGGATGGAGGGTCCGGTGGCTGGACCAGGAGGACAGTCCACGTTGTGGGCACAGATGGAGGAAGAGGACCAGGCTGTGGGAGGGGGACAATGAGCCAGCTTGGGACACTGTGCAGTTGGTGGTGGTTGCTGATGTCGGGTGGACCCGTCAAGCGGGCAGAGGACATGTGGCCCTGGGACTCAGAAGACAGGTCCGCACAAACGACAAGGTGTACGAAGCACCGACATGGTTGGGGTCCTGAAGTTTTCATAAAGGCGTTAGGCCCGCTCCCCCGCCCCCCGAAAGGGCAAGCGTACACACCGTTTCCCCGGCCAGTGCAGATGAGATGTCTCTGAGTGTCAGAGTACGGCGGGGACGGAAGGGGAACAGTGAGGGGAGAGCGCCAGTGACAGAAACTTGGCTCGAAACAACTTTTACAGAATGTACTAAAACGGGATTGCTGACCGAGCGGCCTGGGCAGGCGAGAACACGGAAGCGCCGGGGTCAGGCTCCGGGGGGAAGTCACGGGATGCCACGCTGCAGGCGACCCGGTGAGGCAACGTGGGAGGTGGGTGTCACCTCTGCCAGAGCGCCGGCAGGGCCGCGCCTGGGGACAGAGGCTGCATGACCGGCGCCTGCAGCCCGGGCAGCGCAGAGGGTGCTAGTGACTCCCAGTGAGCCCCGTGCGGCGCGTCCGCATCTCGTCGTCCCTGTGAGTCATGGGGACACGAAGCGGCGGTGACTTCCTTCTGCAGGAACTGAAGGGGCCACGCCCCGCTCTCCCACCTCGGGCTGGCGGTGTGGGAAACTGTGTCCCCCACGTTCAGGGCCTGACCCCCGGGAGCCCCAAGTGTGGCCGTGTTAGGGGGCGGGCCCTGTAAAGAGGTGACTCAGTTAAGGGCCCGAGGACGCAGCCGGACACCCCGAGACGCACACCGGCGTCAGCCCAGCAGCCGGCAGAGCTGCACGGACGCCCAGGCGAGGCCATGAGGCCCTAAGCCGCGCCCCGTGGTCCCCAAAATAACATGGGCTGCTGCGTGCAGGGGCTTCCCCGGAGGTGGGCGCTGCCTGCGGGCGGGGGTCCCTCCCCACCTCACATCAGGGCACACGTAGACCCCTCCCCAAGCCCGTGCAATGCCCCAAACCTGCCGAGGTTGGGGGAGCAGATTGGCGCAGGCAGGTTTCGGGGTCACGAGCTATCAGAGCTCGGCCCACCCTGAACCCTGTTTCCTGGCTGTGCGGGGGGGGGGCTGGGCTACATCATGTCCACTGCGCCCCACTCTTCAACGCCGATAGCCCCCAACGCCGGCTTCCAGTGGAAATTTCCAGACATCGCAGAACTAGCTCGCGTCTCCTCCAATCCCAGTGAAGGCCCCGGGCGTGGAATGTTCCAGCAGAGCTAACAGAGCAAACTGTGAGGAAGACACCAGGGAGCAGCCGCAAACAAGCACGAACGCTTCGTGTGGAGGGGACAGAAATGCTGCCGCGTGTCTGCCTGTCTTCTGGGCGTCGGAGCCAGCCCTGTCACCGCACAGAGCCCGCAGCCGGACACTCGGTCCCCAGCCCTGTCACCGCACAGAGCCCGCAGCCGCCCCCGGACACTCGGTCCCCAGCCCTGTCACCGCACAGAGCCCGCAGCCGCCCCCGGACACT
>PVJL010021566.1:0-10418 GCA_004026885.1 Lyroderma lyra
CTGGAATAATGGCTTTAGTAACTATCATTGCAACTGCTGCCACTGCTGCTGTAGCTCTTTCACAAACTATTCAAAATGCACATTATGTTAATGATCTTTCTAAAAATGTTACTTTAGCTTTGGGAACTCAAGAAAACATAGATAAAAGGTTAGAACAAAAAGTAAATGCTTTATATGATATGGTTCAATATTTGGGAGATGAAATTCAAAGTATAAAGGTCAGATCTCATTTCGTTTGTCATGCTGAATATCATTGGATATGCGTTACCCCTAAAATGTATAATAATAGTCAGCATGAATGGAATAGAGTTCGTTTACATCTTCAGGGAATATGGCATAATGCTAATGAACCTCTGGACATGCTTCAGCTGCATGATGAAATTAAAAATATGAGAGAAGCCGAACCCTTAAAATTTGATGCGGCTCAAGTTGCCTCTAAGTTTGTTGAAATGATGAGAAATTCTTTGCCCTCTATGCCAAATATTATCCATTCTGTTATAGCATTTCTTGCATTAGGCCTTTGTGTCTGTGTAGTTCTGTGCTTACTCCCCATCCTCATTAAATATTTCATTAACAGGATGATGGATATTCAAGCCAACATCCATGAGATTAAGCTTAGGGCAATGTCTTAAGCTTGGCCACCTATTATATTTCGCTCCACTCCCCCCAAACTTAGCCAAGGCAGAATAGTCAAAGACGGGTAAGATTTCCCTGAGAATAATCAACCTAGGAAAGGGTTTCATCGTGAGATGATGAAATGCCAATGATGGGTAAGGTTATTACTTACAAGTGAAATGCCTAAGACAGGCACTGTCTCTCGCTGCCACCTGGAGTCACAGGTGTGTTTTATTAAATAAAAAAGGGGGAGATGTTGGGAGCCATGCAGGCTGGCTTTAGGGAAGCAAAACTTGTTTTACTTCTGAAATCTGGAAGGTGTGTACTGCTCACTGAGGATTCTGGTTGATAAGGCCAGTTCCTTGGGAGACACTAAATAAAGAAGACTATCTGGGTACTTGGAAGAAATGCCTTGGGAAACTGACTTCCTCTCATTTACTCTGACCTTCAAGTTAGGTGGCAGAGAGTCAGGGATGGTTTATAATCTGTCCCTGAGTAAGATAATGCATATTTGTTTCTGCTGTACTACACTGTGCTGTGGGGATATATTGGGGAGGAAAAATAAACTCGACCCTGGTTGCTAAGAATGCTGTCAGTCCTCCCGGACCCTCTTTGTCTCTTTCACTCTTCCGTTCCTTAAACCTCGCCCCCCACTTCAGGTACTGTTTTCTGGAACGCAGAGGCAGGACCCCGGCAATAATTGCGTTGTTTGTTTTTTTGTTATTAAGCTTTATTAGTTCTTTATATATTTTAGATATTAGACCCTTATCTGATACGTTATTTCCAAATATTTTCTCCCATTCAGTTGGCTGTCTCTTTGCCTTGTTGATGGTTTCTTTTTCTGTGCAGAAGCTTTTTAGTTTGATAAAATCCCATTCATTTATGTTTGCTTTTACTTCCTTTGCCTTTGAGGTTAGGTTCATGAAGTCTTCCTGGAGTCCTAGTTCTATAAGTTTAGTACCAATGTTTCCTTCTATACAGTTGATGTTTGCAGGTCTGATATGAAGGTTTTTAATCCATTTCGAGTTAATTTCTGTATATTGAGAGAGTTCCCAGCTCAAGTTCATTTTTTGCATATATTATTCCAGTTTTCCCAGCACCACCTACTAAAGAGGCTGTCTTTTCCTCATTGTATGTTTTTTGCTCCTTTATCGAAAATTATTTGTCCATAAATGTGTAGGTTTATTTCTGGGTTTTCAGTTCTATTCCATTGGTCTATATTTCTGTTCTTCTGCCAGTACCAAGCTGTTTTGTCTCTTGATGCTTTGTAATATTAATTGAAGTCAGGGAATGTAATGCCACAAGCCATATTCGTTTATGTAGTATTTCTTTGGCAATTCAAGGTCATTTATGTTTCCATATAAATTTACTAATTTTTTTATCTATTTCATGAAAGTATGATTGTGGGATTTTCATGGGTATTGCATTAAATATGTAGATTGCTTTAGGAGAATGTCCATTTTAACAATGTTAAATTTTTCTATCCATGAACAGGGGATATTTTCCCATATCTTAGAGTCTGTTTCAATTTCTTTCAAAAGTGTCTTATACTTTTCTGTGTATAAGTGTGACACTCTCTTCATTAACTTAAACCTCAGGGATTTCATTCATTTTGTTTTGAAAGCAAAGGGAATTGATTCCCTCATTTCTTTTTCTGTGGATTTGTTGATTGTATATAGGAATGCTGTTGATTTTTTTACATTTATTTTGTATCCTCTGACTATACCATATTTGCTTATTGCTTCTAATAGTTTCCTGGTAGAATCTTTGGAATTTTTTATATTAGGCGTCATGTCATCGGCAAATAGTGACAATTTGACCTCTTCTTTCCAAATTTGGATACATTTGATTCCTTTCTCTTGCCCGATTGCTGTGGCTAGCACTTCCATTACTCTATTCAATAACAGTGGTGACAGGGGGCATCCCTGTCCTGTTCCTGATTTTAAGGAATAGGCTTCAGCTTTTCCCCATTGAGTATGCTGTTAGCCGAGGTCTTGTCATATATGGCCTTTATTATGTTGAGATGCTTTCCTTCTATACCTATTTTATTTTGTGTTTTGATCATAAATGGATGATAAAAAAAGCTTGTTGAAAGCTTTTTCTGCATCATTGGGAAATGGTCATACATCCTTTATCTTTGATTTTGTTTATGTGGTGTATCACATAGATTGATTTTCGTATGTTGAACCATCCTTGTGCTCCTGGGATGAATACCAGTTGATTTTCAAGTATGATCTTTTTGATGCATCGCTATATCCTGTTTGCTATTATTTTGTTTAGAATTTTTGTATCTTTGTTCATCAGAGATACTGGCCTATCGTTTTCTTTATTTTTATTGTCTTTGCCAGGCTTTGGTATTAGAGGAATGTTGGTCTCATAGAACGAGTTAGGAAGTAGTGCTTCTTCTTCAATTTTTTAGAGGAGTCTGAGGAGGATAGGTTATTATTTTTCTTTGAATGCTTGGTAAAACACACTGGTGAAACTATCTGGTCCATGGCTTTTGCCTTTAGGGAGATTACGGATAGTCATTTTAATCTCTTCACTATGAATTGGTCTATTTAGATTATGGAGATCTTCTTGGTTCAATCTAGGTAAGGTATAAGGTTATAGAAACATGTCCATTTCTTCTAGGTTGTGAAATTCAGTGGCATAAAGTTCTTCATAAGATTTTCTTATTATCCTATGTATTTCTGTGGTATCCGTGGTAATTTCTCCCCTTTCATTTCTAATTTTGGATATATGTGTCCTTTCTTTTCATCCTTTGATTAGTCTCGCCAAGGTCTTGTCAATTTTGTTGACTTTCTAAAAGAACCAGCTCTTTGTAATATGCATTTTTTCTATTGTCCCCCCGTTCTCTAATTGATATAGTTCTGCTTTATTTTTATTATTTCTTTTCTTCTGCTACTTTGGGATTTGTGTGCTCTTCTATTTCTAGTTCTTTAAGATGGTATGTTAAGTTGTTTCCTTGTGATTTTTCTTGTTTCTTAAGACAGGCCTGTATTGATATAAATTTCCCTCTTAGCACTGCTTTCGCTGTGTCCCAATAATTCTGGTATTTTGTATTTTCATTGTCAGTAATTTGTATATATTTTTAAATCTCATCGTTTATTGTTCTTTTATCCAGTCCTTTTTAAATGAGCTGTTCTTCATCTCCACGTATATGTGTTTTTTTCTGCTTTCCTTTTACAGTTGATCTCCAATTTCAAAGCAGGTTGGTCTAAGGATACACATGGTATACTTTCAATCATTTTGAATTTGCTGAGACTACTTTTGTGTCCCAGCATGTGGGATATCTTTGAGAATATTCCATGTGCACTAGAAAAGAAGGAATAGTCTCCTTTTGCTGGAAGAAGTGTCCTGCCAATATCAATTATGGCCAATTGCTGTATTGTGTCATTCAGTGTTGATGTTTCCTTATTTATTTTCTGTTTCGTTGATCTGTCCATGGCTGTTGGTGCGGTGTTTCGGTCTCCCACAATGACAGTGTATTCATCAATATCTCCTTTCAAATCTGTTAGTAGTTTCTTTGTCTATTTTTTTGCATCCTGGTTAGGAGCATATATATTAATTAGTGTCAAGTATAATTGTTGCTGTATTGTGCCTTTTATCATTATGTAATGTCTGTCCTTGTCTTTTACTATCCCTTTTAACCTGACGTTTATTTCATTAGGTATAAGTATGGCAACTCCTGCTTTTCTCTGGTCACCATTTGGTTGAAGTATTGTTTCCCATCCTTTCACTGTGAGTCTGTGTTTGTCCTAATGGCTGAGGTGGGTTTCTTGGAGACAGCACATAGGTCGATTCTGTTTTTTAATACAGTCTGCCACTGTGTGTCTTTTTATTGGTGAGTTCGGTCCATTAAATTTTAGAATGATGATTGTTATAGGAGGATTTCCTGTGACCATTACGTATTTCTTTGTTTGATTTGTTTTATTTTTGTTTCTTTCCTGTTGCCCCAATTTTGTTTCATTTTTCCTGATGTTTTGTTTCTGGTCGAAGAGACTCTTTCAATATTTCTTGGAGTGTGGCCTTGTCCTGGGAAATTCCCTCAGCATCTGTGTGTCTGAGAAGGTCTTTATTCCACCTTCATATCTGAAAAATAATTTTGCTGGATAAATTATTCTTGGCTATAAGTTACTCTCTTTTCAGTTTTTGTATATTGGATTCCACCCTCTTCTGGCTTGCTGCATTTCTGCTCAAAAATAGGATGCCATCCTGATGGGTTTTCCTCTAAAATTTAGAGTTCTTTCTTCCCTGGCTGCCTTGAGAATTGTTTCTTTCTATTTAGTTTTGGATATCTTCAGTACCATGTGTCTTGGAGAAGATCTGTCAGGGTCCTTGTTTTCAGGGGACTAGTTTTCTTTTTCTATTCGTGGTTCCAGGTCTTTCCATAGGATTGGAAAGTTCTCATCTAGTATTTGTTTGAGTGTGCTCTCTGTAGAATGCTCTACCCATTCCTCAATTACTATTATCCTGATGTTGTTTTGTCTCATGGAGTCAGAGAATTCTTGCAGAATTCTTTCAATACTTTTGCTTCTATATCCCCTCCCTTACTCTTTCTTAGCTGTTTCCATGTTCTGATTTTCAAAATCAATAATTATTTCCTCCATGTGGTTGGCTTTGTTTCCTATGGCAGTATTTAGTTTCTCACTTCTTTTATTGTCCTATTTATCTCTCATATTTCTATCTCAATCTTCCCTAGGGTTTGAATTTCTTGTTAAATTGTTCCTTTTGTTCATGGAGTTTTGATTTATATCATTCATCTCCTTATTTATATTGTTTAAATCAGCCATGGTGCTCTGCTAGTATGTTTTCATTTCTCTCAGAGCCTTTAGAATGGCTACTTGAATTTCTCTGTCACTTATGCCAGAAACGTCTAGATCTAAGAGGCTGTCTTGATAAATTTCCTGATCTTTTGGAGGAGTTTTAGTTTTAAGGAATTCATCCTGTATGCTGGGTTCTTCCTCATTGACATGAGTGCGATATGTCCAGTAGTAGTGCACGAAAGCACAGGTTTGTATTTTTGTGGAGTCTTGGTGTAGGGCAGACACAAGGTGGCACTGCGGGGGGCAAGTTTTGGGAGAGAGGGTTTGTCTATTTCTTATTTCTGGTCTCCTGCTACATTTGGAGTCAGTGTGCATCTGTCATGGCCCCTTCACTTCTTGCATTTTGTTGGTTGGGGAGGCTGTAGGAAAGGTAAGATGCCAAGAAAAGGCACACTGGCCCAACTCCTCCTTCTGCCCTCTGCTGGGGAAGCTGGGTGATGCGGGCCGAGGCTACGCCTGCTGGCTGGGGCAAATGCTATAAAAACCGCCTTTCTTTCCAGGCCTGCTCCAGCGACCAAGTGTTGGGTCAGAGTCTGTGAACTGAAACTAATTTTAGGAGCCAGAGGCATGCGAGCAGACAAGCACACAAGACCGAAGATGTTGTTTTAATGCCGCGGTAGAAAGGGAACCAGTTTGTGTTTGCAGCAGGCATTATGGCAACTGTAGACCCAGGCAGGAGGCGCAGGAGCAGCGCCACCAGCAGGTCAACCTTCACAGCGGGCAGGAATGGAAGCCGCAGCCTAGTGCAGGGGTCATGCGCTGTCCGCTTGGCAGCCGGCTAGCCCCCGCTGTGGGCCGCAACCAGGAACTGTGGGCTGCGACCAGGAACCCCAGGCCTGCGCAGGAGCCGTGCGTGCCTCCCTTGTGTTTCCCAAGACAGCCTAGAGCCACAATGTCGTCTCTGCAGTTCAGAGTCCTTGCTCTGCCCTCCTGGCACTCAAAGTTACAGAGCTTGGCTCCCAAGCTCTGTCCCCAACTCGTCTCTCTAAATTCCAGCACCCCAACACAGCTCCCCAATGACTCCCACTCTTCTGCCACTTTGCTAGGGCTTTTCCTCTTGTCACCTGTTGTCCTCTCCTCCTCCTAAGCACTGCACTGCTCCTGCATGCTCACCACCGATCAGGTGCTGTTGCGATCTCTCTTTGATCCCTCCCATCTCTCCGACTCGCTCCCTTCTCTCCAACCTTCAGGTGTTTACTTGCAATACATGGACTTCTCAACTGCTCTTTTTGTCACTCACAGTCCTCTTTCTTGGATCATGGGGGCCGTTCAATTTTGAATTCTGCGAGAGACTTTAGAGACCTCCTATCCAGTCACCATCTGGCCCTCCAAGCTCCAAGCATTGAAGAGATTTTTATGATCATCAACAAAATTAAAAGGTTATATTTTATTTGTGGAACCAGCAACATTTAGTCATGTAATGTCTTCTCTTCTGGTTATTGGATGCCCCTGTGTATTGACAGAATGTGAAAAGTTCATAAGGGATCTGAAAATCCAAGTTGGAGTGTTTTATTCAAAGAGAGAAGTATGGGCATGGCAGATTAATGTAGCAGGGTCCAAGGCACACAGTTTCCCTGAACTTTGGGTTAGCTCTTCTTATACAGAAAATGTACAGGCAGATTCTTCAATATCAAGATGTGGTCACCTGTGAAAAATCACAGGTAGAAGCGGGCCACAGCAAACTTTTCCTTGCAGCTAGCCAAGCTCAGGTAAGCTCTTTTTTGGAGATCAGGCTCACTGTAGATAGAGCAGTAGCCGTATGAGTTCTTTTATTTGTAGCTAACTAAGCTCAGCTAAACTTGGTTCCTGCTAGCCCCCTCAAGTTAGTTTGTATTAACTCTTTTTGCTGTCTAATCACTATCTTATGCCCAAATTCACAGTTCTTTCTTGAGAATATGTGGGACATATAAACAGAATCACTATGCTGGATTTCATTTAACATCTGACTTTATTTCAACTTTCAAATTGAATTAAAACCTGCCACTAATATTGTGAAGAATCAAATTTCAATAAAATAAGTGTGTCATCTTTTAGAATTTTTCTAAGAAAAAGGAAAAGAATCATCAAGATTTACCAAAAAGCAAAGGACTAACAGAATTTTGAGTTGAAGTGTTAACTTAAACAAGTGTTTTGAATTATCACTTTCAATAAAGGACAATCGTTTAGTGAGTTGTATCTATCACTTTGGCTTCCCTGGGCCACATTTGAAATAGAATTCTCATGGGTAACACGTAAAATACACTAATACTAACAATAGCTCATAAGATATAACTCAAAAAATCCACAAGTTGTTACCTTTTAAGTATTTGTATTGGGCTACATTCAAAGCCATCCTGGGCCACAGGTTGGTCCGGCCTGCCTTATATGAAGCTCGTTGGATATTTTACTTCTAAAACATTGGAGAAAAGTTTTAAAATTCATTTTTATTGTTAGACATATTGGGGTGACATCTGTTAGCATGGATAACATAGGTTTCATGCATAGAGTTCTACACTGCATTGTCAACTTATTGTATAATAATTTCACCACCCAGTGTGAGTTCTCTTTCCATCACCTTATAGTTAGTTTCCCCTCAGTCCTCCCCCTCCCCCTCCACTTTTTCCCCTCCCTAACCCACTCATTCCCAAATAAACATTGAACTATTGAATATGTCCATGGGTTGGTTGTTTGTTTTGTTCATTTCTTATCTCTTTGTTCCTTTAAGTTTTATATTCTGCATATGAGTGAAATCATACAGTTCTTTGTTTATTCCGTCTGACCTATTACACTAAGTATGATGATCTTCAGGTTCATTCATTTTGTTTCAAATGACACTATTTCATCTTTTCTTATAGCTGAGTAATATTCCATTGTGTATATGTACCACAGCTTCTTTATGCAGTCATCTGTCGCAGGGCATTTTGCTTGTTTCCATGTTATGTGCACTGTGAACAGTGCTGCAATGAACAAAAGTCTTTGCGGACAAAGGTTTTCAGGTTTTTTGGGTAGACCCTCAGGAGACGAATTGCTGGGTCAAATGGGAACTCCATTCCCAGTTTTCTGAGGAAACTCCACACTACCTTTCACAGTGATTATACTAGTTTTCATTCCCAACAGCAGTGTACCGGAGTCCCTTTTTCTCCACATCCTCTCCAACATGTGTTATTTCTAGTCTTGTTGATAATAGCCATTCAAAGAGGTGTGAGGTGATACCTCTTTGTGATTTTGATTTGCATTTCCCTGATAGCTAATGAGGTTGAGCCTATTTTCATATGTCTGCTGGCCCTTTGTACTTCTCCGTGGTAGAAATACCTATTTAGTTCTTCTGTCCAGTTTATAATTGCGTTGTTTGTTTTTTTGTTATTAAGCCTTATTAGTTCTTTATATATTTTAGTTATTAGACCCTTATCTGATGCGTTATTTCCAAATATTTTCTCCCATTCAGTTGGCTGTCTCTTTGCCTTGTTCATGGTTCCTTTGCCTGTGCAGAAGCTCTTTAGTTTGATAAAATCCCATTCATTAATTTTTGCTTTTACTTCCCTTGCTTTTGAGGTCAGGTTCATAAAGTCTTCCTGGAGTCCTAGGACTATAAATTTAGTACCAAAGTTTTCTTCTATACAGTTGATTGTTGCAGGTCTGATATGAAGGTTTTTAATCCATTTCGAGTTAATTTCTGTATATGGAGAGAGTTCCCAGCTCAAGTTCATTTTTGGCATATATTATTCCAGTTTTCCCAGCACCACCTACTAAAGAGGCTGTCTTTTCCTCATTGTATGTTTTTTTTTAATTCATTTTTGTCGTTAGACTTATTGGGGTGACATCTGTTAGCAAGGATTACATAGGTTTCAGGCATACAATTCTACAGTGCATTGTCAACTTGATGTATAATAAGTTCACCACCTAATATGACTTCTCTTTCCATCACCATATATTTAGCTTCCCCCACTCCTCTCCCACCCCCTCCACTTTCTCCCCTCCCTAACCCACTTGTCCCCAAATAAACATTAAACTATTGATTGTGTCCATGGGCTATTTGTTTGTTCATTTCTTTTTTTCTTTGCTTTCTGTTTTATATTCAGCATATGAGTGAAATCATGCAGTTCTTTTTTTTTCTGTCTGGCTTATTTCACTTAGCATGATGATCTCCAGGTCCATCCATTTTGTTGCAAATGGCAATATTTCACCTTTTCTTACAGCTGAATTATATTCCATTGTGTAAATGTACCACAGCTTCTTTATCCAGTCACTGTCGCAGTGCACTTTGGTTGTTTCCATGTTTTGGACACTGTGAACAGCGCTGAAATGAACATTGGGGTACATAAGTCTTTGCGGACAAAGGTTTTCAAGTTCTTTGGGTAGATCCCCAGAAGGGGGATTGCTGGGTCAAATGGTAGCTCCATTCCCAATTTTCTGAGGACCCTCCACACTGCCTTCCACAGTGGTTGTACCATTTAGCACTCCCACCAGCAAAATACCAGAGTTCCTTTTTCTCCACATCCTCTCTAGCATTTGTTATTACTTGTCTTGTTGATAACAGCCTTTCTCACAGGTGTGAGTTGGTATCTCATTGTGGTTTTGATTTGCATTTCCTTGATAGCTAATGAGGATGAGCATTTTTTCATATGTCTGTTGGCCATTTGCATTTCCTCATGGGAGAAGTGTCTGTTTAGTTCTTCTGCCCACTTTTTAATTAAATTGTTTGTTTTTTTGTTGTTAAGTCTTATTAGTTCTTTATATATTTTAGATATTAGACCCTTATCAGATGCGTTATTGGCAAATATTTTCTCCCATTCAGTTGGGTGTCTCTTTGCCTTGTTCTTGATTCCTTTTCCTGTGCAGAACCTTTTTAGTTTGATAAAATCCCATTCATTTATTTTTGCTTTTACTTCCCTTGCCTTTGAGGACAGGTTCATGAAGTCTTCCTTGAGTCCTACGTCTATAAGTATAGTACCTATGTCTTCTTCTATACAGTTTATTGTTGCAGGTCTTATATGGAGG
>PVJL010021567.1:0-10425 GCA_004026885.1 Lyroderma lyra
GAGCACCCCTCCTTACCCGTCAGCACCCCGCCCCGCCCCTCACCTGACAGCGCCCGCACGATCTGCTCCTTCTTCCACTCCCACGGCTGCTCGTACTCGGCCGCAGGCCGCTCGTCCTCCGCGGGCAGCCGGCCATGGGCGTCCGCCGGCCTGGCCTTGCGCTCGGGGCCGGCGTCGGCGGCCGGCTCGTAGGGCGTGTCGTACAGCTGCGGCGGCTTCCCCAGCAGGTCCTTGGAGCCCCGTCTCTTGGCGGGCGCCTCCGGCTTCCCGCCGGCCTCCCCCGGCTCGCAGGGGCTCTCGAGCAGCTGCAGGGCCTTCACCAGCGGGTCCTTGGAGCCTCGGCGTCGGATTTCTGAAAAACACGCACCGCACACAGCACCCTGAAGGCAGGTGCGGGGAGGCCGGGGCTCAGCCCAACTGCCCCGTCCCCTCGGCTGTCTGGGCCGCAGGAGCGGGCAGAGTCCGCCAAAGCTGTCCCTTATAGGCCTGGTGGCTTGCCAGCTGTGCGAGGGGCCTCTTCCCTCCAGATAGTGGGATCCAGTCATGGGATCAGGGATCACGTCACGGGATCAGGGATCGTGTCATGGGATCAGGGATCGCATCCCAAGACAGGTGTGCCTCTGGGGGCCACCTGAGCTTGGGACGAGAAGTGGCCTTGGGGCACCCTGTCCCACAGAGCTGGTCCTGTCTGCTCTGCGCACGGCTCACCGCAGAGCGTTGAATGCTGTTAGGAAGCTGAGATCCAAGTAGTTCAGTAAAAACCGAGGGGGCGTTTACTGTTTTCAAAGCGCAGGGCCACACACGCGAGGAGAGAGATTTAGGTGCGTTGGACATTCTAGGCGGTTTGGGCGTAGTGCGGGGACAGCCACTCCCACTGACAACACAGAGCAGGCGAAGACCTGCAGGACAGACCCAAGGGGCATCCCACGTGGGCAAACACTTAGCAGCTAACGTTCGTGGACGGCGTACTACGCACTGCGCACCCGTCTGAGTGCACCGTAGTTTTCGTCACCACCCTGCGGGGTGGGTGCTGTTACTGCCCCGATATCACAGAGGAGAAAACCCAAAGCATGAGGAGCTCCCGGGGACGGCCAGTAAGCGTCAAGGCCCGGGTCCCCAACAGGAAGCCGGGCTCCGGGAGCTACGCTCGTCACCCCTCCACCTGGACCGGCTCCAAGTGGCAGGGGACTGGGAGATGAGCTGGCTCTGACAGAGGTCATTTCCAGCAGAGGAAGCTGCACGAGTCAAGATAGGAAGGTGGGGACCGCACAGGGCTTGTTCCCACAAGGGGGAGTTGAGAGGTAAGTTCAAAGGACAGAGGCCAGGAGAGGAGAGAGGTGGCAGGAGAAGAATCTGGAAGACGAGTGAGGTCAGGCGCCAAAGCAGTAAGTTTTAAAAGCAAAAAACACAAGCCAAACCAAGAGCCACCCGCTCGAGCCCGCCCCTACTGTCTCTCTGCTTCACAGCTCGGTGGAGGCCGCCAGGCCAGCAGGCGACCACTTTGCAGGACACGCGGTTGTGCTAACTAGTAACGGGATGGGCGGGGGGAAGGGGGGAGCTCTGGAACTTGCTCCGCCCCGGGAGGCAGTTCCCAGGTACGCATCAAACAGGTCGCTCTGTAGCTCTGTGGGGGTGAAACAATCACCTGAGAAAAGGGGGTGCACTGAAAGGAGATTGAAGGCTGAACCTGGGACTTGCATCCTTAAGGATGGACGGAGGACGACGTGCCCGCAGAGAAGGCTGAGACGGACGGCCAGGTGAGGGGGCGGGGGGGGGGGCACTGCAATGTCTAGAAACAACGAGACTTCCACGACGAGGAAGGGACACAACGAGACTTCCACGACGAGGAAGGACACCAAACGAAAATCAAAGCAGACACCCCTGAAATCAGCACGCTGAATTCAAAAGGGCAAAATTTATCAGTAGGGGGAGGTTCTTCCTGCCTCTGCCACATAGGGGTCCCCAGTGACAGCCCACCAGAGTCACCCGGGTCCTCTCACCAGAGGTCCTGATGTAAGTGGTCTGGGGGTTCGAGCTATAACAGCTCCCTCGGGGGCCTCACGGCCCCCCTCAGGTCCTCCTGCCCTCCAGAGCTCCTCTGGTCATCAGACGGGAGCTCGGTCCCCGCCCAGCCCCCCACTCCCGAGCCCCATCCCCCGCCAGGGAAAGGTGCCCGGGGTTGCCTGAGGTCTCCTGTACCTCCGGTCCAAGCTTCTTGACCTCCAACCGCACAGCTCTCCCCGCTCAGTACTGTCCTATTGCGGGTGCGGTTGTGACACACACCCCGCGCCACCTGTATGCAGGTAAGGCTGACGCGCTACAAACGAGCTTTCTAGAGCACCGAGAAAAGGCGGCAAGGGGAAAACACAGAGGAACTCCAAGGGTGCATTCAGAGGCTTCAAGCCTCCGGTCAGAGCCGACGCGGACCCTCTGTGCCGCCCAGGTTGGGGAGACCCCGCCTCAATTCCGTTCTGGGTGAACTGCACGGACCAGGAGCGCCTACCCCGACCCGACCCCGGCCGGGAGGCGGCCTGCT
This sequence comes from Lyroderma lyra, assembly GCA_004026885.1. Taxonomy (NCBI): domain Eukaryota; kingdom Metazoa; phylum Chordata; class Mammalia; order Chiroptera; family Megadermatidae; genus Lyroderma; species Lyroderma lyra. The sequence goes on from PVJL010021567.1 coordinate 2,537, forward strand.
CACGAGGGGACCGCGACGAGTTTGTGTGGAAACGACGCCACACGCCTCGGAGGTTCTACCCTTGCAGCGAGGTCCTTGCCGGGCTCGGGTTTAGCAGTCTGCACCCTCGGGGGCCTGGGGAGGCACATGGACAACGCACCCTCCCAGCTGGCCCGGGGCCGGGGCGAAGGACCGCCAAGTACTAGCCTCTTTTTAAACAATGTTCAGTGAGGGGACAAACAGGACTTGAGCACGGGGCCCCTCTGCCCCTTTCAGGGGAGTCACCTTCCAGGCCATTCCAACACCTGGCTGCCCCCAACCTGAGCTGCCATAGAAACAGCAACAATCGTGGGGCTGCCGCTGACCCTTCCTGCGGGGTGATCAGCCCCTGACGTGCAGAGCTGGCTCCGAGAGGAAACGAGCCTGAGAAGGAGGAAATGGCGAGAGGAAGCTACGCCCTGGCCCTGCCGATAGAGGCCATTTACCCGGCCGGGGCAGAATGCGGCCAGCGGGCTGCAGTCAACACCCAGCGGCATCTGGGACCCCGGCCCGGCCCGCGCCGGCTACCGCCCCGTCCCAGGCCCAGCTCCGGCTGCACCCGGGTCCGCCGCCTCCATCTGAACCCAGCAGGAGGCTGAGACTAAGTGAACTGGCGCTGGCAGTCGCGATCCCCCCATTAATTGTCCCAAAAGCTCTGAAAGCGGCACTCTCTCTGGGGGTCTGAGTCAGGCGCGCCCACTCTCTGGCTTCCCTGGGCCCCACGTAAGATGCGTAAGAGACGTAAGATGCGTAAGATGCGCTCACAGCAACCACGGCTGATGCGCGCAAGGAAGGAAGCAAAAGTAGCTCAGAACGTTTCGGGGAAAGTTGACGAATTTGTGTCATTTAAAGTCACTCTGGGCCGCATGCGGCCTGCAGGTCGGACACGCCAGGGACAGACAAGTTAAATAAACCCCAAAGTCCTCTATGTGTATTTCCCCCCAACAATGGCTAACTTTTGAAATAGAGACCTGAACAATGAGAATCTTCTTCAGACTTCACTGTTTAGACAAACCCACAAAACCACGTGGAGGCAAAAATAAGAACTTTAGAACCACCCACGCCCTGAGCTCAGTCACGAAAACCAAAGGCGAGTGACCTGGTTGTGTCCTCTCCGAAGCTGTGTAACTGGGACCACTTACGGCATCGTTCGGAGCCCTGGTGTCCCCAGCTGTGACACAGCGACTGCTAAGCGCCCCCGTCTCAGGGTTGTAAGACTGAGGGACCCCAACGAGTGTTCACCTTGTGTGATACCAGCTGTGGGAGCTTTCCAAGACCCCTTCAACGCCCAAGTTTCCACCTGGTGGCTAAAACCCAGAACGCGTTTCCAGGCTAGGTCTGCCGCCCAGGCCCTGGTGCAGGGGTTCACACGATTGTGGACTCGGGGGGACTCACTGCCGTGTGTTTTGAAGAACCACCCTTGGAATAAACCTATTGGAGGAGAACGTATTTGGGAATGTAGCAATGCGTAGCTTCTAAAAGGTAAAATCCAAGTCTGAGAAGGGAGCCTGGGTCCCAGGTATTTGGCCACCGGAAAGTACTAGATGCCTCCTCATTGGTTTCTTCCTGTCCCCCGTGAAAGGCGGCGAGCTCTGGTCTGCACTGCGGGGTACCCACCGCACTTCTCAACGACCTGCCTCCTCCTGCACTGCTGGTGGGGCCGTGAGCCCCGTGGGCTGTGAGGCCGGTAAGGTCCTGGGCCCGGGGACCGTACCCCCTGCCTGCCCAGAGCCCAGCACAGGGCCTGGCTAGCACACGTGTTGGAAGTTACAGAGTAGCATCAGCGACAGTGTTCTGTACACCCAAGATGACTGTTCAAACCAGGCACACTGTCCCCATACTTCCCAGTGACCAGAAAGGCCGGACACAGGTGGGGGGGGGGTCCCACAGTTAAATCCTTCATCCGTACCGTCTCCTCCCGCAGACACGCCGAAGCCAGCTAAAAACAAATCCTCAACGACTGTCAAGCAATAGGGGACGTTTCTGAACTCGGACTTGCAACAAATCACACAAGGAGCAAACATTTGAAAAAAAAAAAAAAAAAAGGCTTAAAAAAAAAAAAACCAAAAAAACACCAGCAGCAAATCTTTTATTTCTAGTTTCCGATAAACTCGCTTCCTGTTATTCTGTCCAGCTGTGTCACCCACGGGGAGAGCACGGGGTCTACTCTTGACATTGACCGAGAAGGGGCTTTTCGATACACATTTGGAATGAAGAAACTTTAAGAGTCACCAATACTTTTTAAGAGACCAAAGAAAAGGCCAGTGATTAGAGACAGGTAGCGATTTTAAAATCTATTAAACATGCCGGTCCAGACGGATGCGTTCAGTGCGCATTTCTACACGAACTTACGCAAACTGCGTTGAAACAGAGCTTGAAACTTAGTAAGTGCTCGGTATTAAATGCCAGTTATTGTTGTCATTGTCACTGTGTTTAGTTCATGTCGGGCAATTCTGACATTCGTTCTGCTGGAGCCCCTCTGTGAGTCTGAGTGGGAAGGAGCCTTCGCGCTCATGTGTCAAATTCAGGGTGCTTTTGCACGCACCACCTCATGGGTGCAGGAGGTGGACCACCCCGTCGGGAGTGGGGTGGTCTGGCTTCTCACTGTTGCTCTGCCTCTCAGAAATCATTTTTAAAAAGCACAGCACTTCCCCACAGACAGATAGCTGGGCTAGCACCGATGTACGAGTTACTCCAGTGAGAGAGAGACACACAGAGACACCAAGGGGCACAGAAAGGTGGCTCAAAGCGGAGCATTCTTATTACTATTTTGTTTTTTGGAATACCTTTTTTCCCTCAATTTCATGTCAAAGTAAATCTCTCCCTGCCACCGCCCCCCAACCTCTTCCTTCCAAGCCTCTGATATTTTTTAAAATTCTGACTAAGTTCATTTTCACTTCCTTTCATTCACAGATTTCATGAGAGGTCACAGTCCAGTGGCCTGCGGGGTCACAGCCTGGCCAGGGTACGCCCTCCGCAAACCCGAGCCTTATCTCTGCGAGCAGAGAGTGGGGGGCAGAGCAGGGCTTCCTGAGGCAGCCCGCTTTCCTCCCCGGCCTGTCGCAACCCTTCGCGGTGCCGCGACTACCCTTCTGCCCAGGTCTCCCGAGAGCACGCTAACCGGGGCCTGACAGCTCTGCCGTCCGTGTCTCCACAGAGGCGACAGCCTTTAAGGCGGGACCGATTACTTCCCAGGCCCGAAAACCCCAGGCGCTCCGGCAGGGCTCCCTCGAGTCAGCATTCAGAGCCCCGGTCCCCGTCACGATGACAGAATGCTCAGGGAAAAGCAGGCACGGTCAGCGACCGGCTCTGACATGCACGAAGGGCCAACGCAGTGACTCGTCAACGTATCGTTTTTAAGTGTCATTGGCACACGTCACCTTAAGAGAACTATGGGTACAAGGGGCAAGTTTCATACCAGAGACGACCGTCTGGGTCCCAAGTCAGAGCTGTTCCAACCTGAAAAGTTACAGGGTTGTCGGCTCTGATTTTAGGTTTGATTTGGAAGGCGTGGCTCGAGCCAGTGTCCGTCACCATTTCTGAGCAAACGTTTCCCTCCTCCCGAGTCGTGGAGCTGGCTGAGAAATCAACCGTCTCATCCAATACGGAAGACACCACCCTGTTTACCCCTTTGAAGAACCTGAGACCCTCTGGGTATTTAGTAGCCTCTTGGTACAGATTTCGGATTCCCGTTCAGAGGGCGAAGCTCTGAGAGCGACCAAGGACCATATACGAACGCCCTGGAACACAAGGCCCCATTCCGAGCCGGTCTGCAAACGCACGAGGGCCACGCTGCGAGTGCAGAGACCGAAGGCCACGCACCACGAGGGACATGAACCAGGTACGTGGCCTTCGTCTGGGGTCTGACGGTGCTCTGCCCCCTGCCCCGAGCCCGGGGGCTGTTGCGCACACAGCCAGCGAGCGAGCGTTCGGCGCCACACTGCGGGCCGTTCCGGCCACACACCTGTGATCATCTGCTGCGCGTCGTAAGGCTCCATGTACCCGTCGTTCTCTCCTGCTCGCTCTGCGTCCCTTTCCCCTTTCGTCCTTTTGGCATCGTATGGGTCAGCATAGTCTTCCAAGATGATGACCTGCGAAAGAACCGAGGGTGACCGGACGCCAGGATGGCAACGCTGTCCGCCGGCGACGGACAATGCGTGGACCCGAAAAGAGGCAGAAAGCTCCAGCCATTCCGGATGACTTGTGCGCGTGACGTGGCAGTCACCCAGGGGTGCCCATGCACTGCTTTTCTGTAGTAGAACTGGTTGTCAGCAATTCATCTAAACTCTGCGGCTCCCCAAAGCTGTTTTCACCTCCTCCTGCCCCTACGCATTTGCTAGGTGAAAGCGGGGCAGGGATGGGTGGTGGGGCGTCGGGGATGGCTATAGCTTTAGGACATAAGAAAGCGAACTCTGGCCTACCACCTTCTGCACGAGTTTGGTCTTTTCAACGCAAACCTGCTGAGCACAGTCCACTGCTGCGTGCCCACCAGTACTGGCTTGGGAATCCAAGCAAGGCCAAGACCACTTCTTGTCGCCAAGGACATCTGTTAACAGCTCTACAAGAAAGGCCTCGTAATAAGAAGCCTAAGAAATAGGTCAGAACTAAGTGCTGCGGGCGTTCTAGGGTCCTAATTCATAGGCGGACCGATCCTCATGGGCTGCAGTCAGAGGTTTGATGGGCACGTGTGGCAGAAAGCACCTATCCTTCCCCAAAAAAGGGGGCCTGGTGTGTACAGTATTCTGTCCCGTAGCGGCTGGGGGACAGATGCTCCACAATCTGACCACATTCTCCTGGACTAGGACGGCGGGAGCTGGAAGGAAGAATTTAGATGGACAGGGAGATGCGGGGAAGGGGGGGCAGGCTGGATGAGAGCCGTCCACCTGCGAGCAGATGGCCTAAGAAACTCACGTGGCCGGAAGTGATGGCCACGACAATAACCGGGCGACCACTGCCGGGGCTGTGACGACCACCGCTCGTGGCTGGGCTCTGTGCCCAGCGCGTGCTGCACTCCCAGGGCACGGCGAGGAACCGGAAGCAGCGCCCCCTCACCTGCAAGGTGCGTCCCACCTCACTGGTCAGGCAGATCACCGACCGACACCCGAACCAGCTGGGTCCTCGCCCAGCTTTCCCTGGCTCTGTCCCCCCGGTGCCTGGGAATGTCTGTGGAAGGGACGGATGGCGGCATGACCGGGAGGGAACGCCCTGTGCGGACGGACACACGGTCCGTGCTGGCGACTCCCGTGTCTGCAGCCTGGGCCGGGGACGATTTACGTCCCGTGACAGGAAGTGAGTCGGAAGGCTCCAACCCAACGCTTCTCTCCCCTTTGACCACAAAGGAGTGGGTTTAAGTCCAACCGGCAAACAGCAGACACCCAAGTCACCTCTGTGGGAGTGGAGTCACGTGCTCACACCCTTTGCGTGACTGCTTGAGGGCATGTCCCCGTCGCATTCTGCACCCCCTTGGAGCCCTGCGCCCCTCACTCTATGGCTGCTGCAAATGGTCCCAGGCCGAAGGAAAGGCCCGTGACCTTGGGCTGCCAGCGAAGCTCTGAGAAGCCCTTCGCTAGGGGGACTGATGGAGCTTCCAAAGTAGCAGAGAAATGGGGGGCGGCTGAGCCACCCCTCCCCTGAAGCTTTGAAATCCACACTCACACAGCGTAGGGGTCACCATTCCTCAGGCTCAAGAGCTAAAGGGACCCCCAGCCTAGCCGTGCAGCCGCCCTGCACGCGGAAATGAAAATGACCCGCATCCACGCGGTGGGGCGAGCAAAGCAGGAGCGTCTGAGCTGCCGGGAATGAGAGGGACCGGAGGTTTCTGCCAAGGTCCCCCCCAGAATGAGGAGTTTCTGTCAAAGACACAAACACAAAACACCCCAACGACTCTGACAGGTCACTCAGGAGGTCCCCAAGAGCCCTGGTCACTCAGGAGGTCCCCAAGAGCACAGGTCACTCAGGAGGTCCCCAAGAGCACAGGTCACTCAGGAGGTCCCCAAGAGCAGGGAAACGTCCTCAGTGTCCCCAGGTGGGGGGGGGGAGCAGGTGCCCCGGGCCCCTCCCCACCGGGTCGCCGCCCGTAGGAAGAGGGGTGCAGGGGGGCTGCGCGCTTACCGTGTCTTGCTGCTTGGTCGCCTTGCCCTTGTCCAGTTCGGGGCCCAGGGAGGACGGGGAGGAGGACGCCGAGGAGGAGCTGCTGCCGCCGCCGCCGCCCGGGGGGCCGCCCTTCCCGTTCCTCTCCTGCGCGTCCACCTTGATGAGCCTGTTGATGTAGGTGCTGCAGCCCGAGCTCCTGGGCGCGCCGCGGTGCGGCGGCTCCTCCTCGGCGGCGCGCGAGTTCTTGCGGCCCTTGCCCGCGGCGGCCTGCATCAGGCCCTGCAGGCTGTCCCGGGACAGGCGGCTCTCCTTGGCGGGGCCCACGCCGGCCCGGCCGCCCCCCGGCTCCGCCGCCGAGTTCTTGCGGCCCTTGGCCGGGCCGGGCCCCGCGCCGCCCGCCTCCGAGTTCTTGCGCACTTTGCCGCCCGCGCCGCCGCCGGGCTTGGCCCGCTCCGACACGGTCTTCAGGGCCAGCGGGAAGTCCTTGAACCACTTGGCCGCCATGGGGGGGCCCCGGCCGGCGCGGCTCAGGAGCGTCGTGGCCGCGGAGCAGGCGAGCGAGGAGGCCCAGCCCAGACGCGGAGAGGCGCCAGGGGCCGGCGACCACTGCATCCCCCGGGGCTGGGGCGCTGCAGGCCGAGGCAAGGCCCCGCGACGGCCGTCCGCGTGTCCCCCGCCGACCGGCGCCCACGCCCGGCAGGGTGGGGCCCTCCGGCCCGGGGCGGGGGGCCCGGGGCGCCGAGCGGGCGGGCGCGGACCGCTGCTCCGGACGCGGACGGCGACAGGCACGGCGACAGGCACGACGCCCCGCCCGCGCTCCTCTCCAGCGCCCGCACCGCCCGGGGAGCTCCGCGGCTCTGTGGGGGCGGCGGGCGCCGGGGGCGGGGGCTTCCCCTGCCGTTTCCTCCCGGAGTGGGAGCGGCCGGGCCCACGGAAGCTCCCGGACAGGCCTGCCCACGCTCCCGGCGACAGAGGCCACGCAGCGGAGGCGTCGGGAGTGTCCCCGGCGCCGCGACAGGCGGCGGACCGACGGGGGGCCACCCGCCCCGCTCCGCGCGCCCCTCCCCCGCGCGGCCGCCTCCCGCCCAGATCCGGGGGTGGTGGGGCGGACGCGCCTGCGGGGGCGGGCCCGGGCCTCACGGGCACGTGCGGAGCTTCGAGCCCCCCTCGGTCTGCACGGGGCGGGGGCACGGTCGTCCAAGGCGCCCACGGGGTGCCACGTGCACCCCTGCGCCCCGCGGGGCGGCTGTCCAGCTCCCCTGGGGTCCGCCCCTGCGCGCTCTCTGCAGACGGTCTTGGGGGGGGCGCGCAGTCCTCCCCAAAGAGAGCCGCCCCGCCCGCCGGGCCGCCCCGGGATTGGCTGCGGGGGAGCGGCCCGCCCCCGCCACGCGCGGCCCGGGAGGAGGCGGGGCGCGCAGGTCGTGGGCGTCGGGCTCGGCTCGCAGCCGCCGGGGGAGCGACGGCGGGGACACGGGCGCTGCGGGATTTGGGGCAGGGACGACGAGGGGCGGGGCGGGGGGGGGAAGAGGCCCCTGCCGTGCCCCTCCCTTTCGAAGCAGGTTGAAACCTTTTCTGTCTGAAAAACACTGACCGCGCGGGCGGCAGAGGCCCACGCGGCACTTTCTTGATTCCTCACGTACCAGCCGCGGGGACCGGGGGGGGGGGGGGGGGCTGGACATTGGGCCGGGCGACAGAGTCGGCTGCTAGCACCAGCCATCCAAACTTCTCTCCCCACCGCCCCCCCAAAAAGCTTTATGGAGGTGCAGTTGACCCCCCAT
>PVJL010021568.1:0-10412 GCA_004026885.1 Lyroderma lyra
ACCCGCGGTGTGTAATTGAAGGTTAAGGAAGCAGAGGAGAAAGCAGCAGCTCTCTAGGGAGAAATGCTCCCTAGAGGCCCATGATAGCTTTCTAATACAACTCCCAGGCCTCTTTTTAAGATAACTTGAGTGTCTGTTTTTTTATGGTTGAAATGAGCCTAATTAAAACATGAATTTTAAAAATTCCAGTCTTGCTTAGGATTTTACCTATTACCTAAGTGGTTTAAATTAAACTCAGTTTAACAAATACTGTTGAACACCTACTAATATAATATAATATAATAAATATAATGTAATATAATAATATAGCCAGGCACCTGGTGCTAGTGTGGGCACAGAGTCTGTAGGGTTGCATAATACAAGGCTCTACCCTTGAGGAACCAAGAGACCTGTAGGAGGAAAGATGTAGAAGAGGTTTCTTGAGAGAGAGAGAGAGAGAGAGAGAGAGAGAGTGTGTGTGTGTGTGTGTGTGTGTGTCACTTGCAGTGATGGATACTGAGGAGAATTCTGGAGTGAGGGAAGCCTTTCTAGAAAATGAAATGTTTGAGGCTTTTAAAGAAGCAGTCCACAACCTTTTATGGCACCAGGGACCAATTTTGTGAAAGACAATTTTTGTACCGAAGTGGATAGGAGGATGGTTTCTGGATGATTCAAACACATTACATTTATGGTGCGCTTTGTTATTATTACTTTGTAATATATAATGAAATAATTGTACAACTCACCATAATGAAGAATCACTGGGAACCCTGAGCTTGGGTTTTGGCATGAGTCTGCAAGCAATTGATTTATTATGGTCCCTGTGTTGTCAAACCTCTCTGCTAATGTTAATCCCCAGCTGGTATCACCACCTCAGCTCCACCTCAGATCATCAGACATTAGATTCTTATAAGGAGTGTGAGATGCTTAGGAAGAGAATGATTATAAGAAAAGGCCATTCAGTTTCTATGCTTGGCTCTCTGCTTACCTCCAATAGCCCCTAAGACTGCAGTTTTAACTTTTTGCAGATGACTAAAAATTTTAATTTCTTATTTCCTGATCTATGTTCCAACTACCCAGTTAGTTCATAGTTCCTAACAATATCATTTCCTTCCTTTCGTCAACAGATATTTACCGAGTACCCATTCTGTGCTAAGCACTGCATTTGGCCACTAGGAATATAATGAACAAAACAAACTCCCTACTTTCACGAAGCTTACATTATAGCACAGGTAGGTGGTGGACTATAAACATTGGTTTATCTGTCTGGGGGTGGAACAGATAGGTCAGACAGGAAGCCAGGCCCAGTTCACACAGTGTCCTGTAGACTGCTAGGGACTTGGATTTTACATGAGGGGCAGAAGGCATTGAAGAGGGTAAAACAGGTCAGGAAAACAAAAACAAAAAACAATTTAAAAAAAGAGGTTAAAACAGAGGAAAGACATGAACTACATTGATTTTTGTAAAACTCTCAGAACAGAGCCTGACACATAGAGATCATTATATGTGTTTGTAAATTAGAGTCAGTCTGTCTGTCTAACTTACCTTGGAAGGATGACTGTGACTGGCTACTGTGCCCTAGATCTTAGGGAGCCTTCTCATGACTGCTTGGAGGAAACTCCAGGCTTCCGGTCAAAGACATTTTGTTGTAATTTTAAGTTTTATACTGAATAGCTACTTGGAGCACTTGCTTGAATACTGTTACTTACATATTTATGGTTATTTCTGTATTTTGGGGGTATCTACCATAAAATATGAATATATTAAAATCAGTTTTGGCAAATGGGAATTCTCTTGGTAAAAGGTAAAAATGAAGGTATGAGATCTAAAAATCATGGCATACAAAGAATGGTTGACAGTCTCATGGGTGGTTAATCTTTGGAAGGTAGGACTGAGGAAGAGGACATGATAGATCTTTGTCAAATTACTGAAGGGCCAGCTCTTGGACAATGGGTAGACTTTTTCCAATCACTAGATCTAGGACTAGTGATTGAAACAGTTTTCCATGAAATACAGGTTCTGGCAGAAATAATGTCCTGTTTTATGATCTAGTAATCTATACCACATCTTTTATTAAAAAAATCATAAGCATGTAATTCTATAATGTAACAATATTTAAACTACTTAAGAAAGGGCAATCATCTGATAACTAATACAGAAGTAAAGGTGACACTGCCATTTCTTAGAGCACTGAGGGCAGACTTCTTGAATGAGGAGGGGAGATTGAATTAACATTTCTCACAAATCCACAAGTTTTTTAAAAGCATTATTTAATATTGATATTTTATTTTTTCCTTTACAGAGATATTTACTGGAAGCAACACATGTTGATGCACACACAGAATTCAGGCATTCAGTAATGTATAGAGCATTATTAGTTTTAATCACTGTCAAACTTCTTTTCTTTTTCAAGGATATCATGATAACTCATTTTGACCTTCAATCTCCTTTGAGGGCCTATGCAGTGAGGTTCGAGACATGTGTTCTTTTGACAATGAACAGCTTTTCACCATGAAATGGATAGATGAGGAAGGTGAGTGGTAAAGAGAGGGCTGCTATGTGAGCATCCGATTTAAGATACTATTCTGTTGTTTGTTTATAAAATGTAATAAAAGTCCTAATGAACTTAAGGGGGGAAGATATATTAGAAATTTGATGCCATTCTTATTTGTCTTTAAGTATTTAAACGGGAAGATTACCAAAGAGTACAATTTTTGTTTTGTCCTTTTTACCCTAAAATAGGGTGAAATTATGACTTTTTTCCAGCAATAATAAACATCTTATTGGCATAACATTTTAATTTTGAATATGTTTTCTTGTATTTTAAGAGTCCTTCGATAACTTGACAGTATTTTTTTACTGAATATTACTTTAAAGAAAATGGTAGGTTATAGTGATTGTGACCAACATTATTTCAAAGGTGGTGTCACGATGTTCCATACCTTAGTGCCATGTACTCAAAAACATATTGAATATCTGTGCGCCAAGGATTGGAATTTTCTACCCTCAGAGCCACGATCTCGTAGGGAGATGGACGTGTGAATAACAAACGTAGTAAGTTAAACATAAATGCATGGGGGACTTGGAATACAAAAGCAGCAGCATCTAAGTATGTCTGAAATATCTGTGATGTTTGAACTAAACCTCTAACAAAAGTAAAGGTTTGAAGTTGGGGAGGTGAGGGCAAAATCCTTACAATGAAGCATAAGATACAAAATAGCACAGAGGTATAAAAAACATGGTGTGTGCGGAAGAGCAATAATTCACTAAATCAGAAATGTGGAGAGTGGTGAGGTATGAACTTGATCTGTATCCTTGCAACTCAAAGTGTAATCTGCAGAACTTACTAGAAAGGGAACTCTCAGGCCCCATCATCATAGACCACTGAATCAGAATCTGTAATTTAATAGGATCTACAGGTAAGTTGCATGAATATTAGAGGATGAGAAGCGTAGGACTAGATTCCTGAAGGATTTGCAAACCACATTAGACTTCATTTTACATGATGGAATGTCATTTAAGTACAGTTAAAAGACACCCTAAATATACTAGTTTTTTTGTAATGGTTTCTATTAATTGTAATATGAATAGACTTTCATTTTAGGGAATGTCGTTATGTTCAGCTCAATATTTGGGACCATCTCTATGTTCCATGATGTAAGAACCCCGGAAAGATACTATCCCAACTCCAAGCTTTAGGTAATTTCAAACCCATTTTCACTTTTTAAAGACATTTTTTAAGTTACTCTAAAGCAGTGGTATCCAACCTTTTGGCTTCCCTGGGCCACACTGGAAGAATTTTCTTGGGTCACACATAAAATATACTAAAATTAACCATAGCTGATGAACTGTTTTTAAAGTCATGAAAAAAACCTCATATTTTAAGGAAGTTTATGAATTTGTGTTGGGCCCCATGCAAAGCCGTCCTGGGCCACAGGTAGGACATGCTTTATTTACGTAGGTGTTATAAACATTAGTGTGTTAAATGTCCACAAGCTGAGAAGTGGGTAATGATACAAAAAAACGAAACCTAAACTCAGCCATCATGTAACGGTACATTGTAGACCTGGGTTGTAAATCTCAGTATTCCAATTCCAAATCTGTGTTCTTTTGATTCTACCATGCTACCCCTCAAATTTTTATGCCATAGTGACTCCAAAGGGATCTGTAATCTAATTTGTTGAGATCCTGGCAGAACTGTGCATGTCTTCCATTTTTTGGGTCATCTGTTCCTAGAATAAAACTACAATAAATGTTTAAAGAAATGATTGATCAATAGTATTAAACAGTTTTAAGTTTCATTGCTTTTTGTATATGTCATAGATCTGTTTTCAGAAATTAGCTTATATTTCAACTCTGAAAAATATATTAGGAACTGTGGTTCCCATATCCTTTTGACATCACAGACTACAAATGATTGACCAGATGTTCATAAACATACCACAGTGCTGTCCAGAAAGTATTCAGCCATGTAATATGAAAAGTAGAGGCATTTATAGCTGGATTTTTCCAGACAGCCCCTGTATTTCTTTATATTTTCTCTATTAAAGTAGTCTGAATTAGTTTGTTTATAAATATATAGTTCCTAAGATAAAACTTAAATTTTGGAGTTGGATACTGTGTTCTGATGTTTATTCCTTAGTATACATATTTTAAAAACTATAATGGTTTATGTTCATATTTGTATATATTTTATAATTTAATTTTAATTCTTCATTGCAATTAATTTGTCATTACAGCAAGGATTTAAGGAAGTAGTACTTAATGTTTTCCGTAAGAACAAAAAAAAATCAGTAACAGACTGGAATGAAATGTGAGGTTTTAATGCCTTATCTATGGATGCTCACTTTCATAAAAAGTTTATGGCATAAAAACTTTTTAGATAACCTCGGTAAAATGGATCTATTTAAAAAATAATACTGATCATATCATATGCTAAGTACCTTGTGTCCGTACAGGTTGAAATTTGGGTCAAAGTGTTTGATATTTGAATTTAAAATTCTAAATAATTTGCATGCTTTTAAATATGCTGTATTAATTTGTTTATTTATTTCAGCATTTCCTTGTGTACCAGAATGTCCTGGAATGCCCTGTGCAGGAGAAGATAGTATTTATATACTTCACACCTTTTAATGAAGTTACTTATGATACAATGGCACAAGTGAAAGGAAATCAGAAATGGCACTTTTAATTCATTTGATTTCTTTTCCATGCTTCAGTCTAATTTAGAATGTATTATCAACTGCCTAAACTCTACTTTTGCCAGATCGAAATCAGGCAGTTCTAGTTTACACCTTACTGACATAATTGTCTATTAAGTATCTGAAAGGAAAATTAAGTTAATTTTAAATTGCATTACTTTTTGGTTTTTAATTTTGGAAATGTTCAAACCTATGAAGAAGTTGAAAACATTTTGAAAATAAAGATACCAATAAATCCTTTGCCTATGTATATTAATCAGTTTTTAACTTTTTGTGTTTGCTGTACTCTGTATCTGTATGTGTACACACATATGCATACATGTGTATATTATAACACACTTGTTTTATTTATTTATTTGCTGTACTATTTGAGGGTAGGTAACTGACATGACACTTAACCTATAAATACTTCAGCATGCATTGTTAGGAACTGTTTCTGCATTTTCTTTTGAATGTCAAAGCTAGTGGTTACCATAATGAATGAATTGAAAGAATGAAACAGCTATTTGGTCGGATGTAATTTAAATATGCAAACTTATATATGCTCAAGTTACTGCTTTTCATATATGGTATAAATTTATTAGTTGTGGACATTAAGCAACTCATTTTCACCTGTGTTTTCTGCACATATCCGTGACTTCAGAAGGAATCGTCGTAAAAGTTTTGCTTTGAATTAAGTGAAATAATTCTAAACTTTTAATTCTGTGACTCTTCATGCAACTTGATGAAGAAACATTTGAAAACTATGAGTGTTTGTATACAAGGTTGAATGGGGGCTATGTACTGTATAGGAAGATAGAGATATACAAGGCATAAGTAGAACTCTGAAGCAGTAGTGAAAAATTTAGGTTTAGATTCAGCTAGGAATATTTGCTGGCATTCCAGTAGCAGATGGATTAAAGCCAGTAGGCTACCTTCACAGAGCTATTGGAGAAGCAGCTCTTCTCTTTGCCATTGTAGCAGATCTTGGCTTGAGTCCTATCTCCAAATCTATTATGAGTCTGTAGCACACTTCCCAAATAAAAGATTATTTCCTAACTTTTCATTATACTTTATGTTGACTTTCCCTCTTTAAAAATTGCTGGAGAGTTTGACACCACTCTTTCCCCAGTATGATAAGTATTACTAAACTAGAGCATGGAAGAAAATTGATGACATTAGTGTCGTTTCTTGGCTCTTTTAATTATTAGGCAACGTTAACATGTTTAAATTTAAGGTACATCAAGTTGTAGTTCATGAAAGCTTCTGAAATAGGATGGTCTTTTAGGTTAACAGTAACTTTCTGCTTTCGTTACTCCCAACAGAATAAACAATTAAAAATAAAAGCATTGGGGGGTTCCCTACTGGAGTAGTGGCTAGGCTTCAGCGCTCTCACCACTGTGGCCTGGGTTTGATCCCCACTCTGGAACCAACCAAAAAAAGAAAAAAAAGCATCTATAGTTAAAGTTATGTTTTATACTATCTCAAGATTTAAAATTCAGAGCATTTCAACTGGTCTTTCCTATTTTAAAGAGTAAACTCAATGCTACATTTGCTTTAAAGTGAGTTTAGAAACCTAATGGAATCTTTCTACAGTGTTAATTATTACTGTGAAATATTACTATTAATAACTAGTAGACAATCTATATAATAATGATTGACAACCAGAATTACACAGGTAGTCTAGATTTAATTTTAGTGTAATCTCTTCATTTTTTTAAGGAAAAGTATTAATACAAATCCCACTGGATGTAAGATTGTTGGGGAAGAGAATATTCTTGTGGTTACAGTGTCCCTTAGACATTTGTAAAAATATTTACAAAAAGGAAAACGTACCTTTACAATGAAGTAAACTGGCAATCACTGCCTTTAACAGAGTGAACACCAGTAGTGGGAGTCAATACTCTGACATTTCTATCTCTTGATGTGATGTAATAAGAAATACACATCACCTATGTATTATTTTTGCAAAAGTACTTAATACTGATTCTAATGAGGAAACAGACAAATCCAGAATATAGGATATAAGACAAATGGCTACCCTCTTTTTTTAAAAAAAAAATCAACATCTTGAAAAACAATAAATAAAGCTGTCAGGTGTTTTAGCATATAGTAAAGAGACAAAAAAAGTATAGTATCAAAATGTAGTGTCTCAATCTTGATTGGATCCTCCTGGAGAAAACTATGAAAGAAATATTGAAGGCAAATATAGAAATTTACACATGAACTATATATCAGGTAATACTGAATTATGTTGATTTTCTAAAACATAGTAATTGTATTGTGCTTAAGCAGAATTAGGGGAAATGTCCTTTATCTCAGGCAGTGGATACTTAGATATTTAAGGATCAAGTGATACAATGACTTTTAAATTATTCAGAAAGAAAAGTGTGGGTGTATATAAGGAAGGAAAGAAAAATGTGGCAAAATGTTAATTGGTAGTGGTGAAGAATGCAAGTGTTTATTCTATCAGATCCTCTATGGGCTTCATTTTTTTTCAAAATTAAAAGTTGAGAAGTGAAAAATAGAAAAGCAAAAAAGTATTCAAACATTTATACTACGTGGGCTTCATTTTCATCTAGTCCCTTGATGAATATTTTATTTTTATTTTTTACTTTGAGGTTCTTATCTGTATTTTTTTTCTTGCCATGAATAACATGAAAAAAAAATCACACTTAGAATAAAATGACTTATTCACACTTGCTCTTTTTTAAACTTTTAATCCCTCTTTAGAATCTATCTACCACAGAGGTGCATGCCACTGGAGAAAGCTTTACTGTGCAAATGGCCACACTTTTCAAGCCAGGCATGTATTTCAACAGGGTAAACCCTGGTTTCTTGAATGTTGATAATGAGACCTATTTTTTTCCTCTCTACTGTGAAAGAAAGGTAGTCTGTAATTCCCTTTTAAAGGAGTAAGTAGGTTTATCTAACATTCCCAGTTACTTGTTTACTTGAGGTAATTTTTAATAGTGTCTGTCTCCTTTCACTCTTAAAAATGTTCCTGATTGGATTAATTATATTGTTACCGTAACTGTAAGAAAGTTGAATTTATTAATAAAATTCAAGACAGCTAGAAAATAAGCCAGGTTTATTTGACAAATTAATACCGCAATTTGAATTTTCACTATTTAGAAAATAATAATTGCAAACACTTACGTAGCTTTTACTACGTACCAGGCACCTTTCCAAGTGCTTGTCATACATGGTCTGTCCAGAAAGTATCCAGCCATGTAACATTTATTGGAGAACATATAAGATACAAGAAATATTACACAGGACAATGATGCTTCAGTCCCCTTCAAGGTAGGCACCTTTGCTGATTGCAGCCTGTACACATTCCACATTCTCAGGTGGTCTGCTTGCTGCAGGTCTTCCAGAACGTGGATCACTTTCAATAGATTCCCGACCATCTTTGAAGCGTTTGTGCCACACTTTAATTTGAGCAGCACTCATTGCCTCATCCCCAAAAGCCTTATGAATCATCCGAATTGTTTCCGCGGAGGAATGTTCCAGCTTAACGCAAAATTTGATGCAGATTCGTTGCTCTTCTCGCTCAGTCATTTTAAACTGCAAAGGGGTCAAAAATTGTCAAATTACAACCATTTCAAATGGTTCAGCCTAATTTTCAAGCATTTTACTAACTGAATAAAATCTCATGGGAGGAAGACCAGAAGTATGGTAATGTCTACTGAATCTGTAAATAAAAGGTGGGTCCTGTCATTGCTTTCTGTAAGAAATGTGATGGGAAACTTTCTTTGCAATTTCAGTGGTGATCTGGGTATCCACACATATTCAGTATACCGGACCAAAAAAAAAAAAAAAGAATAGAAATAAATACATGAGGGCTGTCCAGAAAGTATCCAGCCATGTAATAAGAAAAATAGAGGCATTTATGGCTGAGGTTTTTTCTGGACAGACCTCATATATTAGGTCAAAGCTTTTCTCTAACTACCTGTAAAGACATCAAATAAAGAAAATGTCAACCAATTTCTGTATTCCTTAAAGGAGTGCAACACTTAAATTAGAAAATCAGTAGGTAAGAAAATACAGAATTAGCCAAATAACATTCCTATATAAAAAGATCAGTGACCATAAGAACACAAATCACCTTGCACAATTTGAGATGGGAATAACCAAAGCAAAGAATCATCTGGTAGATTACCAAGATTCCACAATATAAATTCTAACATAATTATCATTTCTAACTATTTCATCAAATCTAAGATGTCAAAGATACACAATATTTTATGGCTCATAATAGGTACCAATTATATACCTGTAAAATGTCATCAATTATAAAATGCATCTCAGTTTCAGAGATGTAAAATGTGAAAAAAGGTTTGAAATCAATGAAATTTGAGACTAAAAAATGACTCCTATGTTATAGAATCTTTTAGCTTCCCAATTATAATTTGACACACCAAGAAGGCCTACCAATTAAAAGTAGAATTTTTCATGACATAAACATACAAGGGCTGAGCACATGCACACAAAAAATTTGTTAAACATTTCTTAAATATTAAAAATGCCTCTTACTGCATCAATTCAAGAAATATTTTAATCTATCTCAAGTCCTTAAACACTGAAAATACTTGGTAGCTCACATCTTACCATTTGAGCTCGGAGATACATTTGAGTTTGGCTTGCTTTTACGGTAGGGGAGGTACTCCCTAGTAACATAGTCTGTTGGGTAATACTGCCGCTGGTAGAACTGGAAGCCTGGGAACGGCTTATTAACTGTGCAGGTGTAGGAGAAGTGGAGAGGTTGATCTAAAAGAAAACATATAAGGTCATAGGCTTCCATTTCTTGCTTCCATGTCACTGAATTTCACCAAGCTGCACTCAGGCAATCAATGGTATATACAGTGGGTAGGGGATCTAAGAGAGAGGGCTTCATCTTCAACAGATGCCCCTTACCTTCTTTGGGTAATTATTTGTACTTATGCAAATGACAGCATTTATTGCTTAGTGATTAAAACGATTTTGAAGGATATCCTCAATGTGTTTCAATAAGACTGCAGTATCTCAAAATATCATTTCCACTATTATCCCAAAAGGTAGGGCTAATGTCACATTTTAATAGTACACATAATAACTTAAAACATTCAAATTAACCATTTATACTATTTTGTCAGTTTCTGTCACAGTACAGAGGGGTTTTTCAGTGAACAAAAATTAAAACATAGAATCCATTCACATGTATAAAAACATACATGTAACATATAGTAAGTTCAACATTCTCCCTCAAAA
>PVJL010021569.1:0-10416 GCA_004026885.1 Lyroderma lyra
ATTCGTATATGGAATGTGTGTACATCACGTGGTTACAACATAAATTCAAACAATAGAAAGAGATGTCTAGTACAAAGGATGTCACCTCTTAATTTTTGTCTACTGGGCATCTTTCTTTTTCCAGAAAAATAATTAATCAGATTTGTTAAATATCAATTCACAAGATATACATAAATGAGACATGCAAATAAAAATATAATGAAATTCACATGTGTGTAAATTTTTGTCTCATTCCTTGTTTAGTCCGCACAGACACTAGCATTCTACACACAGGATTCTTTGCCACATTTCTTTCCTAATAACAATGTATTTTCATTTTGTTGTGTGGCATTAATGTTGATAGTTTAATGAACCTCTTTCCCTGTAACATGACCATGGAATTCCATTGTATGCTTAAACCATCTGATATGTAGGAAAATTCTGTTTCAAAACACAGGACCCCAACAATACTTAGATGTATATTCTGATTGAAAGAGCACCAAAGCCCCATGAATGTATCTATATTGCATGTGTGAATAAGTTTAGTGTCATATACTATTACTCTTCCTATGCTGTTCTGAAGTTTCTGCATAGGTGTGAGATGTGAGTAGCTGTGGTTTGACAACCCCATATGCTTGCAGATGCACATATGGGTCAGTGGACCCAAGGAAACCTGGGAAAGTAAAAATTGCCTCCCCAAAATTCTGCCTGTAATGAAAGAACATCTCCATCTTTCTGCATATAGAGAGAATCTGGTCACTTCACATAGAAGTCAGCAATATTGAATCAGCTCCAACTTTTTATTAAAATGGTGAGCTAAATACCTATTTTTGTACTTGGAT
This sequence comes from Lyroderma lyra, assembly GCA_004026885.1. NCBI lineage: Eukaryota > Metazoa > Chordata > Mammalia > Chiroptera > Megadermatidae > Lyroderma > Lyroderma lyra. The sequence continues at coordinate 822 of PVJL010021569.1, forward strand.
ACTGTACAAGTCACCTTGTAACTACAGTAGAGCAAGTTGAAATTCAAAGCAACTTCTAAGACCCCTCAAAGAGGAAATCATTAACTTTTTTTAACAGTGAAATTTATTGGGGTGACATTGGTTAGCAAAACTTACATAGGTTCCAGTACAATTCTACAGTGAATCGTCTATCGGAACCAGCTGATGAATCGAACAGCCTGAGGCGGGGAGTGAGGATTAATGAAAAGAAACAGAGAAGAGAGTTACCGGGAGGACTCCAGTAAATACTGAAGCCACGTGTTTATTTTTCCTCACCAATATATACATACAGCATAGGGGCTGTACAGCAGAGACAAATTTGCATTTCCTCCCTCAAAAGCAGATAATCTATTATCATTAACTCTCCAGCAATAGCCTAAAGGTCAGAGCAAACAAAGGTCAGATTTCCTAGGGCCTTGTCTTCCATAATCCAGTTATCTTACTTTTGTGTCCCAAGGAATTGGCTGGATTAGCCACATTCTTCAGTAAACTGTACACACCCTTGACTCTCTACCAGTTAACTTGAAGGTCAGAGTAAATGAGAGGGAGTCAGTTTCCCAAGGCAATTCTTCCAAGTACTTAGGTAGTCTTCTTTCTTTAGAGTCTCCCAAAGAACTGGCCGTATCAGGCACATTCCTCAGATGCAGAAGTAAAACAAGTTTTATTTCCCTAAAGCCAGCCTGCATGGCTCCCAACAATCGTCTATGTGTTGTATTATGTATTCACCACCCAGAGTCACTTCTCTTTCCATCACGTATATTTGTGTTCCCCTCCTTCCTTTTCCACCCCTTCCTTCCTTGCCCTCAGGTAATCACTAAACCATCCATTGTGTTTCTTTGTTGCTTCAGTTTTGTATCCCACATATGAGTGAAGTACATGATTCTTGTTTTCTTCTGTCTGGCTTATTTTACTTAGCATGATGATCTCCAGGTCCATCCATTTTGTCTCAAATGGCAGCATTTCATCTTTTCTTATAGCTGAGTAATATTCCATTGTGTATATGTACCACAGCTTCTTCATTCTGTCATCTTTCGAAAGGCACTTAGGTTGTTTTCATGATTTGGCCAGTGTGAACAGTGTTGCATTGATCATTATGGTATATAAGTCTTTGTGGACTAAGGTTTTCAAATTTTGGGGGTAGATACCCAGAAGCAGGATTGTTGAGTCATATGGTAACTCTATCACCAATTTTCTGAGAAACCTCCACACTGTCTTCCTTAACAGTTCCCACCAGCAGTGTGTGAGAATTCCTTTTTCTCCACAGCCTCTCCAGCAGTTGTTATTCCTTGTCTTGTTGATAATAGTCATTCTAACAGGTGTGAGGTGGTATCTCATTGTGGTTTTGATTTGCATTTCCCTAACAGCTAATGAAGTTGAACTTTTTTTATGTCTGTTGGCCACTTGTATGTCGTTATGAGTGAAGTGTCTGTTCAGGTCCTCTGCCCACTTTTTGATTGGATGTTAGTTATTTTGTTGTTGAGTAGTATGAGTTCCTTGTATATTTGAGATATTAGCTTCTTGTCAGATATGTTCTTTGCAAATATTTTCTCCCAGTCAGTTGGCTGTCTCTTTGCTTTGTTGATGGTTTCTTTTGCTGTGCAGAAGCTTTTTAGTTTGATATAGTCCCATTCATTTAATTTTGCTTTTACTTCCCTTGCTTTTGAGGTCAGATTCATGAAGCCCTCCCTGAGCCTGAAGTCTTTAAGTTTACTACCAATGTTTTCTTCTATACAGTTATTGTTTTGGGTCCTATATGGAGGCCTTTAATGCATTTTGAATCAATTTTAGTATATTGTGACAGTTCACAGTTCAGATTCATTGTTTTGCTTATGGATTCCCAAGTTTCCCAGCACCATCTATTAAAGAGGATTTCTTTTTCCCATTGTATATTTATCACTCCTTTATCAAAAATGATTTGTGCATATATTTGTGGATTTATTTCTGGGTTTTCAATTCTGTCCCATTGGTCTGTGTGTCTCTTTTTCTTCTAACACCAAGCTGTTTTGATTATGGACACTTTGTAGTATAAATTAAAATTGGGGAGCATGATACCACCAGCCTTATTCTTTTTATGTAGTTTTACTTTGGTGATTCAAGGTCTTTTGTGGTTCAATACAAATCTGATAAGTTTTTAATCAATTTCGTGAAAGTGTGTTTGTGGGATTTTGAAGGGAATTGCATTAACTCTGTATATTGCTTTGGATAATTTGGCCATTTTAACAATGTTAAGTCTTCCTATCCATGAAAACAGAATATCTTTCCATTTTTTTGTGTCCTCTTCAATTTCTTTTAATAGTGTCTTATAGTTTTCTGTGTATAAGTCTTTCACTTTCTTTGTTAAGTTAATTCCCAGGTATTTTAGTCTTTTTGTTGTGTTCTAAAAGGTATTGATTCTCTCATTTCTTTTTCTGAAGATTCGTTGTTTGTATATAGAATACAATTGATTTTTGTACATAGACTTTTGTATCCTGAAACTTTACTGTATTCATTTATTATTTCTAATAGTTTCCTGGTGGTCATTAGAATTTTCTATGTAAAGGATCGTGTCATCTGCAAATAGTGACAGTTTGGCTTCTCCTGTCACAAATGCTAATGAATGACCACAGCCAAATCAAACAAACAAAAACAAACTCTTTAGAGAAAGTTTCTCCAATAGACCTCTCTGCCATGATGGAAATGCCTATGCTGTCCAGTATGGTAGTCACTAGCCACATATGGCTATGGAGCACTTGAAATGTGGCTGGTGTAGCTAACTAAATCTTTAATTTTACTTAAAATTTAAATAGCTATATGTGCCTAGTGGCTATCATATTGGACAGCATAGATTTAGAAACCAGAAATAAGTAACTGGCTTATAATAGTATGCCTTATAGCTTTATTAGATGTGTTAACTAAAAGTGTTTTCTCAGAATCAGCTTTACAAATTCACTTACTCAATTACCATCGCAAAATTACCATCATCTTCATATCCCAGGGGTTACACAGAAAAGATTTTTAAAAATAAGACTGACATTCAAAATTGCTATTTAACACACTAGTAAAAGATGGCACTAAGAAGAAAAATGCTGAGTGAGTCTTAAACAGAGAAATGATGAAAAATAGTTGAGTCTTGCTTTTCTGTATCTACATCCAAGTAGCAAAGCTTCTTGGCTCTTACTTCCAAAATACAGTAGACTTTAAGTTAACCAGTACATGTGGAGAGTGTAAATGCCAGGTAAATGTAAGTAGACTCTCTGTTAACCAGAACTCAAACAACCAGCACTCTTAAGCAATTGGCAAAAACCCTGCTAGTTGCTTGAGAGTGCCCATTTTAGTTCTGGTTAACAGAGAGTCTACTCTATATGTCAAATCCATCCAGTTTTCTTCATCTCCACTATGTTCATCATCTGTTGCCGTGATTATTGGAACAACTTCCCAACCAGTCTCCCTGCTTCCTCTCTTGCTCCCTCTTATAATTCATTCATTACAGAAACCAGAATGACTGACTTAAAATGCAAATGATATCATATTATTCCTGTTCTTAAAAGTTTTTCAATGACTTCTTCTATTCTTAGAATATAGTCTAAATTTCATTCGTAATCTCACATAACCAACCCCATTCCTTCCTCCTTTTACATCTCAGAGCTCATCATGATACCATTTGTACCTCATTTGCGTGGTTGGTCTTGACATACTTAGTGCTCCAACAGCCAAAATTATGGCCTAAGAATTTGGTGCTTACCATTTGTTTGTTTGTATTTGTTTTTTGCTTGGAATGCTCAGGTCTTCAGATGGGTAACTCTTGTCATTTGTATTGCAGCTCAAATGTTTTTTCTGCAGATGCTTTCTCTTACCACTCTATCTAATATTGCCACCTAGTCAGTATTACATAATCCTCTTTTATTTTCATAACCTAACTATACTTTCTTTCATTTGATTACTTGTTACTGTCTGCCTTTCCCCTCTAAAACGCTGACTTCATGGGAACAGGAAGGTTGGCATACTTAGGCTCTCAAAATTTAGAGGAAAAATAGATTTTTTGTAACTATTATCTTAGATCCTATATAAAATGATAAAGTTGGGTGAACTCTTCCAAAGCAGCTTCAGAACATTAAAATAGAAATCATTTAACCACATCACCAAAAAGCTGCTAAACAGCTCATTTAACACAGAAAAATATTTTACTTTGACAATCTATCAGTTCTCAATCATTATAAGAATGTATCTGTGGTCTAGAGAGAGCCCTGATACCTCCCAGCAACCATCCCAGAAGGTTAGTTTCTTTAGCAGGTCAGCATCTCCTTTCTTCTCAAAGACTTTGAAGCTATCCCCATGGAACCACTTTAATTTGTCCATTTTAAGGTAATGCATTGTCTTACCTCTCTTTTCTCTCATGGGCAACCCCCTCTTGGCAATATAGACTGATCAGGTTCCCTATATATTATATTTATTCTGCAAATGGGCTTCATTAAGCAAATAGTATAAGTAAGTTCTAAAAAGTAAACTGCTATTACTACATGTCTTTATTGCATTACAAAGTGGAAAAAAATTTCAAGAAAAATAATGTTGAAGGTTGTTGGTGATGACACCTTCAAGGTATTTCCTACCATTTTAGATAGTAATGGGGAATGTCTAAAGACTTTCTTTTTAATTCCAAGGAATTTTAAACTGACTTTAAAATATATTTTTAAAAGGTTTTAGCAGTTAGTGGGTCTTGGTACACTAAGGTTGAGAAAAAAAAATACAAAGGAAAGACTCCCCCTTCTCTGCACATGTCAAATCACCAAGACCAAATCTAAGAATTATTAATAGACCTTCTACTACTAAGAGGGTATTGGAGCTGGCAGAATTATAAAATAGTCAATCTATATACATCTAGTTAGAGTTGCAACCCAGAATTTTCAAAAGAAAGTCAACCTCATACAAAATATCACACCTGGCATTATGCATCTTTAAAAACAACCTTACCCCAATATAGCATTTCAACAAAAGAATCTTATGTAAAACATTTGTATAGTCCAGAAAAGCATAAACCAGATGATGACAATGTACCTGTGCCTACTGTTTTAAGTATTTTTAATGATTAACTCTAATAGCTATTATCATTAATCTTTTTTTTTTTCCTGCACCTTCTCCTATCATTAATCTTATTGTCAAGGAACTCTTAGTTTTCCTAAGGAATCTGAATTACAGTATTTCAATAGGCAGTACTTGACTTGACCACCAGAAGAAATCCTAAAAATGCATATCTAAATTTGTTGTTTTGAACTTCTAAGTATAGTTTCTTGTAGGACAATTGCAGAAGAAATTCGGCCTACTTACCCTATACTACAGTTGAATGAGTATATACTGTGTTTCTGTTTCTAATGTTCATCATGAAGGCAGATATCCTAGTTCCCTGTAAGTAGGGAGCTCTCAAACCTGAAGGACTGTTGATATTATCTGATAACTAAGCCCAGAGAAGTGATTGATTTACTCTGTATGAATTGATCGTGAAGATGTTGCTTTAAAACTTTACTTAGAAATCTGCTTCGGCATGGGAGAACTGACATATCCTCCACCTGTCATATAAAGTGCTTATTTAATAAAGGTTATGCTAAGTGTGCTTATTTTTGAGGACTCAGTAAATATAATCAAATACATCTTACTTGATCTATTGGTAGAAATTCTTCAGATGTGAAAATATTGAATTTAAATTTGTTAATTATCTTATAACCTTGAAAAGTCACTTATTCTGCGGGGGAATTTCAGGTTAAAACTCTAATATTAATCAGAAGCTGAGACTAGATGACCAGCTGCTACTCAAAACTGGCTTGTACACTGTTTAATTATAAACCAGTTGCCAACATTTAATAGGTGAGTTCATATAAAATCCTGGATTTGTGGATTCCCTTGAGAAAGGAGAAGACTGTAATATGTAGTCACCCATTCTCATATGACAACAAGAATCTTAAGCTGAATAGTGCTTGCATTGGATAGACATGCATTCTTCATTTCCCTAAATTTATTTGGCCTCTGTAAGTCTTTAAGTTCCCAATGTTTGGACTAAATCAAGCTTGTCCAACTTGTGGCCTGCAGGCCACATACAGCCCAGGATGGCTTTGAATGCAACCCAACACAAATTCCTAAACTTTCTTAAAGCATTACTGAAGTTATGCAGGTACTTTTTTTTTTTTTTTTTTTTTTTTTAGCTCATCAGCAGTCTTTAGTGTTAGTGTATTTTATGTGTGGCCCAAGGCAATTCTTCTTCTATTGTGGCCCAGGGAAGCCAAAAGGTTGGACAATCCTGGACTAACTGTTCTGAAGGATTTCTGCTAGATGTAGAATTCTTAAAATCTTAGTGCATATACTAAGCACCCATATTATAGTTTTGAATAGCCGCGGTAAATCTGAGTAATTTTCCAATTAAATTTTGGTGAAAGGGTTGCCTTTTCTTTTTGCCTAAATGTTTCAGATTATTGTTTCTATTTGCTGGTAATTTCAGTTAGATTTGTACACAATACACTTTCTTTGAATTGTTTAAATGTAATAGGAATCAACATCACCTTTTTTTTTTTTTTTTTTGCTTTTTGGTATGTGAGTAGCTCCCTGACTGGGAATCAAACCCAGGCCGCAACGCTGACAGCGCCAACGCCGAAGCCTTAAGCCACTACACCATTAGGGAACTCCCAACATCACTTTTTATCTACTTTATTTTATAATGAAGGAAGCTCTTTGAGTTCTAACATTTATATATTCTTAACTAGAATGCTTCATTGCTATGCAGAAAAACAGTGGAAATTACCCAGCTCTTCTTCAACAGGTAGCTACTGACTCAACAGGTAGCTCCTGATTCAAACAACACATAAATCACAGTTCAGAGAATGAAAATGTGGCACAGCAGGTTTGATTTTCTTCCAAAGGACTAGATCTCATAGACCAAGCTGGTCCAACCTGTGGCCTGCAGGCTGCATGGGGCCCAGGACGGCTTTGAATGCAGCTAAACACAAATTTGTAAAATTTCTTAAAATATTACAAAAAGTATGCACGGATCATTTTTTAACTCATCAGCTATCATGTATTTTATGTGTGGACCACGGCAATTCTTCTTGTTCCAAGGTGGCCCAGGGAAGTCAAATGTTGCACACACCCCTATATAGACTGTGACATTTCCTGTTTAATTGAATAGGAGTAACTAGAACTTAAATCTATGCAATGGGGCCCTTCACAAGGGAAAACGCTTTCTAAGTTGTGGACGTGGTTTACTGGTTAGCATGTTTTGTGTGTTCTTGGATGCTTTCTCATAGCTGTCACAAATACTGCCAGCCTGTGTCTGCCATTTCCTTTAAAGCAGGCCTACATGAGATAGCAAAATCCCATGTGTACTTAAGGAAAACAATCATGGATATCGTTTACATGGTAAGAATCAAGTACTCTACATGAACAGACTACAGAATGAAACATTCAGTTTGATTTTTATCCCGTACCATATTCAGGATTTCTCTTGGCAATTGTAGATTTGAAGAGGAGAGTAATATGTATGATATTTAATTAGGAGTGATGTCCTAATTCTAACACATGCTGCCCTCCTCTGTTTCCACACCGACTGATCCTGTTTAGACACTTGTGTGGTAAAGGGGTGCTATAGGTGAAGTTGTGACTACCTACTCATTATTCAGTTTCATGGGAGAGTGGTCCCTTTAACAGCAATCCCCCTGCCCCCCAGGACACCTCTGTTCAGTGAAGATGGGGGGAAGTGTATGGCATCCAGCCTGCCTACTTGGTCAAAACCAGACCAAGGGATGGGGTGGCAACAGGATGGCCAGTTGCAGGCTTATGCATGACTGATTTGGACCTTTGGGTCCTCCAGACCTGGAGTGTAATGTAGGGGTCAAGGCCCCTTGATGGACATCGTGGATACTGGAAGGCCATCGGTGCTGTTCCCTCTAGCATGCCCCCCACCGCTGGCTACTCAGTGGTCTGCTCCAGTTGCCAGGTGCTAGAGAATGCTGCATGTTTCTCCATTGTTGGTTGTTCTGGGCAGACCCTGGAATGGGTCAGAACAGCCCAGGCAGCCTTTGCGCTCTGGAGGGGCTCAGGGCTGCCCCTCAGTGGTATTTGTGGATGGTGATGGAAGAGTTAGGCAGGGTGAGTCCAAGCGCCCTCAGGTTACTTGACCCGGGAGGTTGAGGTATATTCAGGAACGGAAGCAGCCATCTTTGGCTTTGGAGTCTGAGGGGTTGGTGGTTCAGAAGCCAGGCTTCACCTGCCTCTGGGCTCTGCCCTGTGTCTGAAGCAGCAGCCAGCTTCAAGGGGTGCTTGGGGTGTGTGTGTGTGTGTGTGTGTGTGTGTGTGTGTGTGTGTGTCTGTGTGTGTGTATGTGTGTGTTGGAAGGGGAACGGGAGATGAGGAATGTGAAGAGAGCATTTGCGTGGTGGGACTTGGTAAAGGTGTGTCAAATGTTTCCCAATTCCTAAAACCAATTAGTCTTTCCACCAAGTTATTTATTTTGAACAGGGGTCAGTGGCATGTAGTTATCCCCTGCTCTCTTTCCCACTGTAAGGAACTTAAAGACTGATCTTCCAAAATGGGTTCCTTTGAAGTAATGAAACTTATTGTTGTCCTGAAAGGATACCCTAGTCCTGGACAGGGGGATGGGTTCTAAGTCTACATTTTGTTTTAATCAAGAATTGTCTTTTGTGATGCATTACTGTAAGTGAGGTTGTTCTTCACTCCATTCCGTGTCTTGTTAATGTAAACGGTCTGTTAACATAAAATCTGAAGAAAAACTCCCAGTGTTCAAAATATCTTTATTATATTTTTTAAAGGTTCGCTTTATGATTTTTACGTGTATTTTTGTAAATGTTTATAGGTGTCTTTGTTGACGTGTTTAGAGGCATGTATGTCCCTGGTTTTAAAAGAGTACTTGCATTAAAATTTTCAAAAATTGTTTTAAAAGTTGGGATAGTTATAATTACTATTATCTTGCTGTGTAAATTACAAAGTTCTGTTGATATGATATCCCTGTGTGTGTGTGTGTGTGTGTGTGTGTGTGTGTGTGTGTGTGTATGCACATGACAGTTCTATAGAGATTCAGAATGGACATAGTTTGGGCCACTGATGTGCTCTGTTAATGGGGACAAGTCAAAAAAATAGTTAATGGGGACAAGACAAAATAGAAACTGAGGAAATATCTACTGAAGCATACACACCAAGGGCCAGGGAAATTGAGGGGTGGGAGCGATGACATTTTCTTGAGTCTTTAGGAAATCCTTTAGGGAATACTTGAAGAGAGAGGATGTATGAAACAGCATGGTATGTGCAGCAAACTAGGAGCTGTATTACTCCTCCTAGAGTGTAGAGTGGGCTCAGGGGGGTGACATGCAGTGATGCTTTCTGGAGTAGGATCCTGGTAATGTAGGTGCTGGAGAGACACTGAGCTTTTATTTAGCACTTTAGGCCAAGCCTAATTCCTCATCATGCAGCTGAAGCAAGACTGAGAACCAAGGAGAAAAAGATACAGACAGTTCAGCCTACATATAATATGCCTTCCTCTCCAGGCTCCTAGGCTCTGTCCCAGTTAAAGACCTGGTATATTTTTATATGCTGGGCACCATTT
>PVJL010021570.1:0-10414 GCA_004026885.1 Lyroderma lyra
GCAGACAAAAATGTTCAGAATATTCATTACTTTCACACCACAAATTATTACTGTTTCTTAAATTATAACTAATAAGGGATTTACAGTACAACCCTCTGTGTAAAGTTCATACTTACTAGCATATGTTTTCATCCTAAATAAAACTGTGTTAGATTTCATTTCACTAAGTAAGAATACAAGTAATAATTTCTGACATCTTAAAAAAAATAGTTATGTTAAAGATTTGCATAAATAAAAAAAGATAATTGGATGCCTGAACCAAAATATTCACTCATTCAAAAACATTTATCGAGCACCTATCACTTGCCAGTCACTCTGTTAGATGTTGGAGATCTAGTGCAACAGGGCTGTAGAAGCTCAACACTGCAAGGCAACCACTGAAGTCAGGATTCCATGTGGGCAACATTAGTTAAGGGCTGCACTTCACAAAATATTATTTCAAGAAGGCTTGTTTTTGTCTAGAGTCTATACATTATAATAAAACTCAGCACAACAAAATTTATAATTCTTGATTTATGTGTTTTTTTTCCTAAGTTGACTAAGTCTCCTTGAAAAAACTAATTGGATTGTTGACCAATGTACATATATTAATGAGTGTAGCAAAAAGCTTGGATCCAAGCAGGTGCTAAGTTACTCTTAAATGAGTGAATGTATATGCATGGAAATCATTTCTTTGTGTTTCAAGGTTCTTGTGGTCTCTGTGAAGGCTACTGGTTCTTTCCTAAGAATAGTGGAGAATTGGTTGTAGTTCATACAGTTACACAGGGCAAGCAGAGGGAATTCTGAAAAAGCAAATACAGCAACCAATGAGAAGTGTGGGATCTGAAAAAAGTGGGGTGGGGTGAGACATGGAGAATGATGAATTTAAAAATACCCTAAAAAATAATTGAAGGACAGTATAACAGAAAAAAAGCAGAGAGAAGAAGGAGGCAGTGGGAGAGGAGGGAGGGGGAGCCAAATACATGGTGATGGAAAGAGAACTCACACTGGGTGGTGAACATATATTGCAACAAATAGATAATGCACTGTGGAATTGTACTGTCCCATGACCAGCACAGGGAGAAAGAAACTAGAGGGAAGGCAATGGGGAATTAAGAAAACACAAAGACACATACATAGACATAACAGATAGAAAAGTTGGGACTGGGTGGTTCCGTGCGCTCTGAGGGAGACACAGAGACCCTTTTGGCTTGCAGTGGATTTATTTTATATCCCAAGAACAGCAGAAGGTGTAACTTCTTGCTCGCAAAATAATCTTGCTGACCCCCATCCTCTCATCCTGTTTATGATTCCTCTGCCTCACAGGCAATGTTTCTTTCCTCCTTCCCCTTAGCCAGCCAGAAACTACATCCTGAGTGGTGTCCTTGTTCACCAACTTCCTGACAGCCTTGGAAGATTCCCATACCTTTGATTCCAAGTACATAGGCAGCCTTGCTAAACTCATTTTCTCAATAGACCTGGCTTCTGGCTCAAACACTGCCCACATTGTACACCTGGAACCTATGTAATTGTTGCTAACCAATGTCACCCCAATAAGTCTAAAAATAAAAATATATATTTATAAAAGAAAAGAAAAAAGCATGGAAATGAGAATATTAAGTAGAAAAACCATTTAATTTAATGCTTTCATTGTATGAATAACCAGAAAATGTCCTCAGATGCAAAGCAAACAATTAAATGCTGCACGAACTTATTCCATAAATGGCGAATTATGAAAAAATGAACAGAATGGAGGCTGGTGACAAGAGGAGAAGCTGAAAGCCAGAGAAGAGAGTCAGAACTGGAGGGGAAGTGAGAGTCTGAGTTGGCAGTCCATGGTTTACAGAAGGAGTACATTTGTATTCTTGTTGTTGTTGCAGACAGTGACTAAAGGGAAGCTTTGTCAGTTGGTAGGAGAAGAAAGTCAGAATAGAGGTGTGTGGAGTAGGTTTGTTTAAAATAGAAATCAAAGTCAAACTTATCTGAGATAAAGAAATAACATCTATAAATGAAATGTTCTTTCTGCAACTTCCATTGCTAGCAGTTCTCCCAGGTGGTAACAATGAAGATGGTAAAAACTCTGGTGACTGCCCAGTTGGGTGCAAGAGGATGTGTGTGTGTGTGTGTGTGTGTGTGTGTGTGTGTGTGTGTGTGTGTGTGTCTGTGTGTGTGTGTGGTGTGTTTTCCTCAGCATATACCTGTAAAGTGAGAATGTCATTGTATTTTCATTCTGACTATCCTTGACTCCAGGTCTCTGTGCTCTTCTGAAGGTTGTATATAAAGTATGGGGCCCTGGAGAAGACAAATGTCAGCTGAGGTAACTATGCAGATTCTGAGTTTTCCCTCTCTGACACCTTTCTTTCTTCATTCTCTCTTCTTTCCAGTGTCCTCCCCCTTACCTCCTCATTCTATACGGTCTTTTGCAACAGTCATTCAGGAGCAGATCTCCTTCTAAATCATCTACATCTTATCTTTTTACAACCATTCCTGGACACAAAATTTATTCTCAGGTTGGTTGGGTGAGTTGCAGACTCATGGCTGGGAGAACAACCTGGCTGTATCATTGTTCTTTGGCCTTGGTCAGAGAGCAACTTTAGCAACCAGGAAAAGATTGAATGGCAGGATTATTGCTAAGGCTGTAGAATCAATTGCTTCATATATTTCACAACCATTCCAACCAATGGAAGATGGAATGTAAGTTCAATTTCCAAAATCAGAAGGTGGGATAAGGGTGGGGTGCGTGTGTCTCAAGAGTTTCTTATTTCCATTTTTCTCCATTTTTTCTCTTCAGAAATCTTTGTCTACATTCATTGTAACCTATTGCATTCCATTCACATTAGGTTATTATAATCACAACTCTCTCACAATAAATTCTTCTTTATTTTCTTGACCTCACCATTCATGTCACCTTCTTAAAACAAATTTCACTTCCTTGTGTTGCTTATCTTTTCCTCCACCTTTAGCTACCACCAATTCCTTTTTTTTCTGAACCTCTGATCAAAACAAACTTTGTTCCATTACTTCAAATCTCCCAAACTTCTCCTTTCTACTTCCTTCTTTTCCTTCTGCTCATTTCATCTTTTTTGCTCCCTCTTTCCTCTCATTCACAACTACCTCTTCCCTGATCCCTTTGTGGTACAGGTGGCAGGAGGTTGTGGGCTGCACTCTGGGGAAGACAAAGAAGGCTTTATGTGGGTTTCCTATCAAGGATATGAACTCTGAGCTTCCAGAACATTTCATGGCTGTCATTTCCAAATAGTGGAACTAGAGCCCAGCAGGTGTGTGGACTATTCAATCAGCTCCATGTCAGTAACAAACTAATACCCTGGCACTTCAGTGAAACTTGCCTATGTTTCCTCTTGTGTCTATCCGATGCAGGGAAGGTAGCTCTCCAGAGACAAGGTCAGTCCCACACAGTGCATTCAAGAAAAGCTGTACCTTCCCACCATATCCTTCAAATTTATGATAAGAAGGAGACAAGAGGGAGAGGGGTAATTGGTGATGGATTTCCAGAGGAAGGAAGGTGTGTTTGTCAAAACTCATACAAAGAAATGAACTTCCATGCTTTTGTTAGAGTTCAAATCTGAATATCTTTCCTGACTTCTGCAGTAAAGCCAGAGGCCTGGCTATCCACTGGCCCCAATCATGCGTGGTCTTGGCCATTAGATGTTGGTTTGTCATATCTCTCGCTTCCATCCAAAGCAGATGTGGGTATGTGGATGAGAGGTGAACAGGTACTGCAAGGCACTCAACAAAGTGACATCTTGCCCAATGCTGATGGGACATGGTATCTTCAGATTTTCTTGGATCTTGAAGCCATTGAGTACTCTGGTTTGTATTGTTGGCTGAAACACACCGTCTAGAAGGCCATGATATTGTCGTCTACTTGGGAAAGAAAAAATTGGGGCCCGCAATGGGTATTTGAGTAGATGTACACAAAGTAGAGCAAGGCAGCCAAATAAAAAATTTGAGCTTTATAGAATCCAGGCCAAAAATAAATAAAAATAATTAATTCAAGAAATAGAAGAGTTGAAAAAGAGAGCTGTGCAAATGTAAGAGGGTGTTGAGGGTTAAATATAAAATTCATCTTTGAAGAGGAAAGAGAGCAGAAATTTTTAAGAAGGAGCTTGGTGGGGCAGACACTGAAATGGGAAAAGTAAGACCAGGGAAACACAGCAAATGCAATGGATTTGAAATGACATTCTTGTGTTTAACCAAAGCTAAAGAACATCACAACTCCATTGGGTTGATCATCTTGGCAGTGATGGTGCTCCTGGTGTTTCTCACAGGTCTTGCATGCTGGCTTAGAAGACTGTGGTAAGTTCTTTGTATCCATTTTTTACTGCTCTTTTATCCACTGCCTACTTGTCTTCCCATCTCTTTTTTCTCTCTCTTCTAAGTTCCTCTCTTTCCAGTGCCCCTTCCTTTTACTCTTTATTTATAATGTGCATCTCATATAACTTCTATCTCTGTTTTTTCTTTTAATTCATTTTTATTGATAGACTTTTTGGGGCGATATCTATTAGCAAGATTTACATAGGTTTCAGGCATACAATTCCACAGTGCATTGTCAATTTGTTGTATAAGAATTTCACACCTATTGTGACTTCTCCTTCCATAACCTTATATCTAGCTTCCCCTCCCTCCTCTCCCAACCCCTCCCCTTTCTCCCCTCCCTATCCCACTCATCCCCAAATAACATTAAACTATTGATTGTGTCCATGGGTTATTTGTTTGTTCATTTCTTTTTTCTTTGTTGCTTACAGTTTTTATATTCTGCATATAAGTGATGTCATGCAGTTCTTTGTTTTTTCTGTCTGGCTTATTTCACTAAGCATGATGATCTCCAGGTCCATCCATTTTGTTGCAAATGGCAAGATTTCATCTTTTCTTATAACTGAGTAATATTCCATTGTGTATACGTACCACAGCTTCTTTATCCAGCCATCTATGGCAGGACAATTTGTTTGTTTCCATGTTTTGCCCACTGTGAACAGCGCTGTGATGAACATTGAGGTACATAAGTCTTTGCAGACAAAGCTTTTCAAATTTTTGGGTAGATCTCCAGAAAAGGAATTGCTGAATCTATATATAATATAATAGCTCCATTCCCAATTTCCTGAGGAACTTCCACACTGTCTTCCAGAGTGGTTGGACCAATTTGCATTCCAACTAGCAGTGTACCAGAATTCCTTTTACTCCACATCCTCTCTAGCATTTGTTATTCCTTGTCTTGTTGATAATAGCCATTCTAACACGTGTGAGGTGATATCTCTTTGTGGTTTTGATTTGCATTTCCCTAATAGCTAATGAGGATGAGCATTTTTTCATATGTCTGCTGGCCATTTGTATTTTTTCATGGGAGAAGTATTTGTTTAGTTCTTCTGCCCACTTTTTATTTGGGTTGTTCATTTTTTTTTGTTGTTAAGCCTTATTAGTTCTTTATATATTTTAGATATTAGACCCTTATCTGATGCTTTATTTGCAAATATTTTCTCCCATTCAGTTGGCTGTCTCTTTGCCTTGTTGATGGTTTCTTTTGCCATGCAGAAGCTTTTTAGTTTAATATAGTCTCTTTTACTTCCCTTGGCTTTGAGGTAAGGTTCATGAAGTCTTCCTTGAACCCTAGGTTTATAAGTTTAGTGCTGATGTTTTCTTCTATACAGTTTATTGTTGCAGATATGATATGAAGTTCTTTAATCCATTTTGAGTTAATTTTTGTATATGGAGAGAGTTCACAGCTCAGGTTCATTCTTTTGCATATGTTTTTCCAGTTTTCCCAGCACCACCTACTAAAGAGGCTGTCTTTTCCCCATTGTATGTTTTTTGCTCCTTTATTGAAAATATTTGTCCATAAATTTGTGGGTTTATTTCTGGGTTTTCTGTTCTGTTCCATTGGTGAATATTTCTGTTCTTCTGCCAGTACCAAGCTGTTTTGACTATTGATGCTTTGTAATATAAATTGGAGTCAGGGAATATAATGCCACCAGCCTTATTCTTTTTATGTAGTATTGCTTTGGCAATTTGAGG
This sequence comes from Lyroderma lyra, assembly GCA_004026885.1. Lineage (NCBI taxonomy): Eukaryota > Metazoa > Chordata > Mammalia > Chiroptera > Megadermatidae > Lyroderma > Lyroderma lyra. The sequence goes on from PVJL010021570.1 coordinate 6,010, forward strand.
CCTTATATAAAGGCCTATATAAAGTTCCATATAAATCTCATAATGCTTTTATCTATTTCACAAAAGTATGATTGTGGGATTTTGATGAGTATTGCATTAAATCTGTAGATTGCTTTGGGCAGAATAGGCATTTTAACAATGTTAAGTCTTCCTATCCATGAACCATGGATATTTTTCCACCTTTTAAAGTCTGTTCCAATTTCTTTCAAAAGTGTCTTATAGTTTTCCGTGTATAAGTCTGTCACATTCTTTGTTAAGTTAATTCCCAGGTATTTCATTTTTTTATTTGTGATAGCAAAGGGAATTGACACCCTCATTTCTTTTTCTGAGGATTTGTTGTGTGTATATAGGAATGTTGTTCATTTTTGTACATTGATTTTGTATCCTGCAACTTTACTATATTCATTTATTTTTTGTAATAATTTCCTGGTGGAATCTTTGGAATTTTTTATATAAAAAATTATGTCATCTGCAACTAGTGACAATTTGACCTCTTCTTTCCCAATTTGGATACCTTTGATTCCTTTCTCTTGCCTGATTTCCATGGCTAGAACTTTCAGTACTATATTAAATAACAGTGGTGACAGGGGACATCACTGTCTTATTACTGATTTTAGGGGAATGGGCTACAACCTTTCCCCATTTAGTATGATGTTAGCCGAGGGTCTGTCATATATGGCCTTTATTATGCTGAGATACTTTCCTTCTATACCTATTTTATTTAGTTTTGATCATAAACGGATGTTGTATCTTCTCAAAAGTTTTTCCACATCAATTGAAATGACCATATGGTCTTTATCTTTGATTTTGTTTATGTGGTGTATCACATTGATTAATTTTCATATGTTGAACCATCCTTTTGCACCCAGGATGAATCCCACTTGATCATCATGTATGATCTTTTTGATGCATTGTTGTATTCTGTTTGCTAATATTTTGTTTAGGATTTTTGCATCTGTGTTCATCAGAGATATTGGTCTATAGTTTTCTTTTTTTATGTTTTTTTATGACAGGCTTTGGTATTAGGGTAATGCTGACCTCATACAATGACTTAGGAAGTACTGTTTCCTCTTCAGTTTTTGGGAGAGTCTGAGGCAGATAGGTGTTAATTTTTTTTTTTTTGAGTGCTTGGTAGAACTTGTTGTTGAAACCATGTGGTCCAGGGCTTTTGCCTTTAGGGAGATTATGAAAGTCATTTCAATGTCGTTGCTATTGACTGGTCTATTTAGATTATCCAGTTCTTCTTGGCTCAGTCTAGGTAGGCTATAAGTTTCTAGAAACTTGTCCATTTTTTCTAGGTTGTTAAATTTAGTGACATAAAGTCCTTCATAATATGTTCTTATGATCCTTTGTATTTCTATAGTATCAGTAGTAATTTCTCCCCTTTCATTTCTAATTTTGGGTATTTGTGTTTTTTCCTTCTATCCTTTGATTAGTCTAGCCAGGGGTTTGTCAATTTCATTGATTCCTCAAAAAAACCGCTCCTCATAATATTAATTTTTTCTATTGTCGTTCTGTTCTTTAATTGGTTTAGCTCTGCTTTAATTGTTATCATTTCTTTCCTTTTGCTGACTTTGGGTTTTGTCTGCTCTTCTTTTTCGAGTTCTTTAAGATGGGATGCTAAGATGTTTGCTTGTGATTTTTCTTGTTTCTTAAGATAGGCTTGTAGTGATAGAAATTTCCCTCTTATTACCGCTTTGGCTGTGTCCCAGTAATTCTGATACATTGTATTTTTATTGTCATTAGTTTCTATATATTTTTTATTCTCAACTTTTATTTTTTTAATCCAGTTTTTTTTAAATAAGCTATTGTTTAATCTCCATGTATATGTGGTTTTTTTCTCTTTTCCTTTTACAGTTGATCTCCAATTTCAAAACTTTGTGGTCTGAGAATACACTTGGTATGATTTTGATCTTCTTGAATTTGCTGAGGCTATTTTTGTGTTCCAGCATATGGTCTATCCTTGAGAATGTTCCCTGTGCACTAGAAAAGAAGGTATAGTCTCTTTTTGCTGGATGAAGGGTCCTGTAAATGTCGATTATCTTCAATTGCTGTTATGTGTCATTTAGAGCTGATAGTTCCTTATTTATTTTCTGTTTGGAGTATCTGTCTATGACTGTTAGTGGGGTGTTTAAGTCCCCTACAATAATCGTGTATTCATCAGTTTCTCCTTTCAAATGTGTTAGTAGTTTCTTTGTATATTTCGGTGCATACTGGTTGGGAGCATATATATTAATTAGTGTAAACTCTTCTTGTTGTTGCATTGTGCCTTTTATCATTATGTAATGTCCGTTATTGTCTTCTGCTATCTTTTTTAACCTGAAGTTTATTTCATTAGATATCAGTATGGCAATTCCTGCTTTTCTCTGGTTACCATTTTCTTAGAGTATTGTTTCCCATTCTTTCACTCTGAGTTTGTGTTTGTCCTTATGGCTGAGGAGTGTCTATTGGAGATAGCATATGGATAGGTTTTGTATTTTCATCTAGTCTGCTACTCTCTGTCTTTTTATTGGTGAGTTCAGTCCATTAACATTTAGAGTGATGATCAATATGTGAAAATTTCCTGTGGGCATTCCTTATTTCTTTCTTTGTTTTTTTTTTTTTTTGTTTTTGTTTCTTTCTTGTTGCCTGAACTTTATTCCATTTTTTTCTGATGTATTTTTCAGGTCAAAGAGCCTTTTTCAGTATTTCTTGGAGTGCTGGCAAATTCTCTCAGCTTCTGTGTGTCTGAGAACATCTTCATTCCACCTTCATATCTGAAAGGTAATTTTGCTGGATACTTTATTCTTGGCTCTAATTCTCTCTCTTAAATTTTTGAATATTGAATTCCATTGTCTCCTGGCTTGCAGTTTCTGCTGAGAAATCTGAAGCCAGCCTTATGGGTTTTCCTCTAAAGGTTATAGTTCTTTTTTCCCTGGCTACCTTGAGAGTTGTCTCTTTGTCTTTAGTTTTGGACATCTTCAGTACCATACGTCTTGGAGAAGTTCTGTTAGGGTCCAGGTATCTAAGGGACCTGTTTTCTTCTTGCGAAGTTTTGGTTCGAAATCTTTCCATAGGTTTGGAAAGTTCTCATCTACTATTTGTTTGAATATGCTCTCTGTAGAATGCTCTGCCCCTTCTTGTATTCCTATTATCCTGATGCTGTTTTGTCTCATGGAGTCAGATAGTTCTTGCAGAGTTCTTTTAATCCTTTTGGTTCTGTATTCCCTCTCATTTTCTGAGCTGTTTCCATGTTCTGATCTTCAATATCACTAATTCTTTTCTCCATCTGATTGGCCTTGTTTTCTATGGCAGTAATTTTGTTTCTCACTTCTTTTATTGTATTATTTATCTCTTGCTTTTCCGTCTCGATCTTCCTTATGTTTTGAATTTCTTTGTGAAATTGTTCCTTTTTTTCACGGAGTTTTTTTTTATGTCATTCGTCTATTTTTTTAATGTTGTTCATCTCAGCTGTGGTGCTCTCCCAGAATGATTTCATTTCTCTCAGAGCCCTTAGAATGGCTACTTTAAATTCTCTGTCACTTAGTTCAGAAACTTCTACATCTAAGGAGCTGTCTTCTCCAAAAATTTCATGTTCTTTCTGAGGAGTTTTGGTTTTTAAGGAATTCATTCTGTCTGCTGTGTTCTTCCTCTTTGACATGAGGGCATTATGTTCAGTAGTAGTGTCCAGGATTATTACTTTTGTGATGTCTTTCTGTAAGGCAGACACTAGATGGCACTGGGGGTCAAGTTTTGGGAGAGAAGGGGGTTATTTCTTGTTTTTGATCTCCTGCTGCATTTGGAGGCTATGCACATCTATCCCAGTTAGAGGCCAACAAAAGGCGCTCCAAGGGAGACTCTGCCTTCTGCCCTTTGTTAGAAAAGCTAGGCCAAGTCTTGTTTTGGCTGGCTCAGGCAAATGATATCAAATCAACCTTTCTTCCCAGCCCTGATTCAGCATCTAGCCGTCTGCGGGCTCACACTGCCTTTAGAACCCTGAGGCGTGCCAGAAAGTGCACACACCATACCTCTAAAGCTGTGGGCCTGAACTGAGAAAGCCAAGTTGCCTTTGCAATGGGCCAGGAACAGGAACTGCAGCCCTTTGTAGGAGCCATGCGCCTGTGCTGTGGGTCCACAGGGGGCCAAGTGCTGAGGTGTTGTCTCTGCAGTTCAGTCTTTGCTCAGCCCTTCTACCACTCAAAAGTTCCATAGGCTGGCTCCCAAACTCCATCTGTTTCAAAGCCCAGCTCCCCTAGGGCTATTTCTCCTGACCTCCCCTCTTCCTTGCACTGTGCTGCTCCTGGATAGTCAGCAGCGATAGTGTCCTGTTGCAGTCAGTCTCTGCTTCCTTCCCTCTCTCCTGCACACCCTCTTCTCTCCAACCTTCGGGTGTTTACTTGTGATTCATGGATTTCTCAGTTGCCTT
>PVJL010021571.1:0-10412 GCA_004026885.1 Lyroderma lyra
ATTAGAGAAATGCCATGAACTACCACTTCATACCTGTTATTAATAGAAAGGCTATGATCCACAAGACAAGTAATAACGAGTGTTGGAGAGGCTGTGGGAATAAAGAACTCTCATATGCTGCAGGTGGGCATGTCAATTGGCAGCAACAATGGAAAACAGTACAGAGGTTCCCCAGAATGTTAAGAATAAATATACCATACAAACAAGCAATCCCTTCTCTGGGTATCCACCCTCCAAATCTGAAAATATGTAATCATAGAGACATATGTACTCCTGTGTTCCTTGTAGTACAAGTTATGGTGGTCAAGACATATCAACAACCAACATGCTCTTCAACAAATGATTGGATGCAGGAGATGTGGTTCAAACAACCAGTGAAACACTACTCGCCCCGAAATAATGATGAAACACTGCTGATTGTGACATGATGGATGGGTCTGGAGATTACCATGCTAAGGGAAATAAATCAAATAGAAATAGCTTGGAACCATAGAACTTCACTCATTCTTGGGATGCAAAAAGGAAAGCAACAAAGAAAAATCCAAACACTCATAAATACAGACAAAACATTAGTGGTTGAAAGAAAGTAAGGATAAAGTGAGGTTGTAGAAGAGGAAAGGGGTGGGTCAAATATAGCGGGAAGGAAGAAGTGACTCTAGGTGCTGAACGCACAATGCAATATATGAATATGAATTATGTATTATACAAAAGCACACTGGAAATGTCATGTTACTAATCATTGTCACTGTCATTAATTTAATACATAAATAAAAATCTCAAACCATAAACCTGGCCTAAATTACAAAGAAACCTCAAACCTAATTCAACACCAAATCCAAACCCAATTTAAAACAGAACCCTCAGCTTTACTATAAACTGAACCCTAACTCTAAATCTCATAATATACTCAAGAAATAATCCTAAACTGAAATCTAACGCTAAACCGAGCACTAGTGGAAAACCTGAGCCTTCCTATAACACTATCCCTGAATGGAACCCATACTCTCTTTTACTGGAAACCCAACCCCAACTCGAATGTAAAACCAACCCTGACTTCCAAGCTACATCTCAATCCTAATCCTAAAAACCGAATCATGAACTAAAATCTGCACCTCATCATTATACCGGCATTTCTCCTACCCTATCTTAAAACCTAACTCCAACCTCAAAGGTAACTCGAAGCCTAAGTATATAACTACCCCTAATCATTAACTCACCCAAACCCTAAACCAAGGATATGCCTAACGAAAAACCTAACTCTATCCTCAAACTTTACCTCATTCTATCAATAGCCCTTCTACCCAGAGTTCTCATTTCAATGTTCTTCATACCATAACCTCAAAGCTTCTTCTAACCCAACCCAAACTCATGCCCTGAACCTAACCTGAAACCTAACACATAGCCTAACTCAAGGATGGATCCTTACACTAATCATAATCACAATAGTACACATACTTCTCACCCCCAACTTTACATACCCTGAACACTAACCACAATTTTAACAAAACCTCTAGCCTCAAAGCTAACTCTAAGGCTGACAGCAAAGCTGAAGCTGCTCAGAATCTCATCCTTAACACAAGTCCTAAACTTACCTCTAAACCTCTTCCAGGGTCACAGCTCCCCACTGCATCGCATTATGGAATTCACAATCATGACAGTTCTATTGTCTCCTGATTGACTCTGGGGCCTCAAGACATCATAACCCTTGATACAGCCTCGGGGTCCCTATTGGCTGGCCCTGCAACTGTGACATTACGGTCAGCCAATATTCTGATTATAGGTCCCTGGCGCTTTCCTCTTTCCCTCGCGGAGGGTGTGTGCGCCCTTGAAGGCCTGCCCACCTGCATCAGCCTGGGATCCAGTGGCCCAGGGCGCTCCTGTTGGCACCAAAACTCCTCTCCAATCCTCTGCTCTCACCAGGGTTCTGAGGTTTTCAATGGATAACTTTGATGCATCACTTCATACTTATTTCAAAGCATTGCTTGAACCCAGATAAATCAGAGTAAAAGGGTGGTTTGTTCTTGTCAATTATGTACATACTTTTGTCTGTTTTACCCTATACTTAGTGGTTGTGTGGCTGGGACCATAATATATGATGAACAGGCAGCCGTTCACTTGCGGAGGAATATTAGGTGTGTATAACATGAACTCAACTTACTGTCTCTCTATATGTTCTGTGAGATAGGTCAGCATACATTTAGAAGGGGCATCCACTTCTTTAACTGTATTCACACCACTGACCTGTTTTCCTAAGTGAAGAAGGGAGGCGGCAAGTGGTGGGGACAGCAAGCACACAGTGCACTTTGATTATGATTTACAATTGACTGTTCAAAATACTAGGATGATTGTGCGTGCATGCCTTCTAGCATATTTAAAATAGAAGCCTCTAGTATTTTTTTATTTATGATTTGTATTCTACTCAGAATTATAGTAAGTATTTCAGAAATACTATTACACAACTAAAATACAGAATGGAAACTTGAGATAATGGGAAAAATAGATTCATGCGCATTATTATGCATTTCATAGGTTGTTTTCCTTTGTGGTCAGGGTGGAAGGAAGAAAGTGCTGGCATTTGTGTTTGGTATCTTGATGGGAATTCATCCTCTTAATCCTGATCAGATAACTGTAAAGAGATTTGAGAGTTGAAAAGCTTTCTTGAAAAACTGAGGGAAAACTGGGTAGTGAGATCTATGATGAGCATTTGAATAGAATATGTGAGTTCAGGCCCCATTGCTGCTTCTAGGTAAATGGAAAGTTAAAAAACACTTTCGATGATCTCAAATGCCCATGAGGTGGCAAAAATTAAAAAAAAAAAAAGGAATAAGTATTAAAACTATTCCAAACACAATACCTAACTCAATGACGAACCAAACAATAAACTTAGTCAAAAGTGAACCCTAAACCCAAAACCTTACCCTAAGTTTCAAAGGAACTAGTAATGGAATCTTAACTTTATCACTAGCCCTAAGTCTAACCCTTCACCTGGCCTATTCTCTAACATTAACCATGAACTCAATCCCAAGTTACACCCTTACCCTGGAGTCAAAGCAATCCCTAACCCTAAACATAAAACAAAATCTACTTGGAACATGAACAATTAACATAACCAAAATCCCTAAGCGTAACTTTAAACCTAACCCTGGGCGTCAACATCATCTTGACCCTCACCCTAACCAGCACCTGATCGTAAACATAACCTCACAACTAAACTTATCTCTAATCACAATCCTAACTGAAAAGTTCACACTTAATCTAAAACTAAGATTAACGGGAGTCCTAAACCTAAACAGACACCTGAAACTTAAAATTAATTTTAACACAAAATCGAACTTCAAACCTCACTCTAAACCTCATCCTAAGCCTTCACTACATCGTGTACCAACCATAACACCAGCATATAACCTAAAAAGAACACTAAACCTAATCCCAATTTCAAAGTAAGCCATAAAACAATGGTAAGCTTAATCTTAAAAATAACCTTAAATTTAATCACAACCATAACCCAAACTTTATATGGAAACATAACAAGAACCCTATCCATAACACTATTCATAAACTCAGCCTTAACCCTAAACCTAGAATGTAAAATGAACCTAACACTATCCTTATACTTAATTAAATACATAACCTCAAAACTAAGCGTTAGTCAAAAAAAAAATTCATTTGAAATTTTCATCCTAATCTCTCAATTTATTCTTATCCTACACTAACACTAACCATCATCACAAAATGAGATCTGAACCTAAACTCATTCTAACATTTTTCCTAACTTCAAGCTTACTCAAAACGTAATCCTAAGCATAATCTGGCCCCTAAATTGAAACACAAATCTAACCCCACTCTCATACCAAACTCAAAACCTCACCTTAAACTTAACTTAAAACATAACCCTTAATATATAACAATAAACCTAACCCTAATCGCAGCCCTTACTCTACCCCTAGATTTTTGCCCAATTCAGAGCCAATCCCTGCCTCAAAGCTTACCGTAAAAACACTACGTCTTAGCAACCTCTCATTTGAACCAAGAATAAATCAAAAAGAACTATATGTTAACACAAAATCTAACCTTAAACACAAGCGGCCTTTTTGTTCTACTGCTAAACCTAACAATAAAATCAAACCTATCCTTATTTTTAACCCTTAGCCTAACTCAAAATCTAAACCATATCGTCTACCTAAAGCTCAAGCTAGAGTTCCCTACACCCCTTATCTTTGTCTTAAACTGACACCACTCCTAACTGAAAACTAAAAAAATAACCTCAAACCAAACTCTAACCCTAAACCTAACCCTAAATATTATGCTAACCATAGCTTGTTACCTGAACCTAACATGGTTTCTAACCTCACCAGAAACTAAGCACATACCTAAACCTACCCATTACATAACCCGTGCTTTCCCTTAAACCAAATTCTAGAAATAACACTAAGCCTAATCATAACAATAATTGAGAGTCAAACCCGAACTTCAAAAGTCAATATAACCCTAATCTTAACTCTAATTCTAATGACCAACTGAACACTAATCCTAATCTGAGTTATAACGCTGAGTCTAACTGATACCACCCACCTAAAAAGAGCAATAACCATAAAGATCAGTCCAACACATACCCTAATTTGTATGTTAACCCTAACCTCAATGCTGCGAAGAAACTTAACACAGGGGTTGAGGGTCCTATAATCTGACAAACACAAAATGTTAAAAAAAATTGAAGTTTTCTTTTGCTTTGCAGAAGCTTTTGAGTTGGATATAGTCCCATTCATTTATTTTTGCTTATAATTCCTTTGCCTTTGAGGACCGGTTCATGAAGTCTTCTTTGAGTACTAGGTCTATAAGTTGAGTATCAATGTCTTCTTCTATACAGTGTATTGTTACAGGTCTTAAAGGAAGGTCTTTAATCTATTTTGAGTTAATTTCTGATGGAATATTACTCAGCTATAAGAAAAGATGAAATATTGTCATTTGCAACAACACAGATGGACCGGTTAAAAGAAATTGAAGTTTTCTTTTGCTTTGCAGAAGCTTTTGAGTTTGATACAGTCCCATTCATTTATTTTTGCTGATACTTCCCTTGCCTTTGAGGACTGGTTCATGAAGGCTTCCTTGAGTCTTAGGTCTATAAGTTTAGTACCAATGTCTACTTCTATGCAGTGTATTATTACAGGCCCTTTATGAAAGTCATTAATCTATTTTGAGTTAATGTTTGATGCAATACTACTAAGCTATAAGAAAAGATGAAATATTGTCATTTTCAACTACACGGATGGACATGGAGATCATCATGCTTAGGGAAACAAGCCACACAGAAAAATCAAAGAACTGTATGACATCACTCATAAGTGGAATATAAAACTGAAAGGAAAGAAAAAACGAAATGAACAAACAAATAACCCATGGACACAATCAATGATTTAATGATTATTTGGGGACGAGTGGATTAGGGAGGGGAGAAATGGGAGGGGCTGGGAGAGGAGGGGGCGAAGCTAAATATAAGGTGATGTAAAGAGATGTCGCATTAGGTGGTGAACTGATTATACATCAAGTTGACAATGCACAGTAGAATTTTATGCCTAAAACGTATGAAATCCTTCCTGACAGATGTCACACAAATAAGTCTACAAATAAAAATGAATAGAAATAAATAAATAAATAAATAAATAAACGCTGAAAAAAAATTGAAGAAGGCACAAAGAAATGCAGAGATTTTATATTCATAAATGTGACGAATGAACTTCATTGAAATGGTCATGTTACACAATGCAATGAACAGATTTAATGCCATCCCCATCAGAATTCCAATGACAGTATTTTGAAAAATTTCAAGAAAAACATCAGCAGATTTCTATGTAATCTAAATAGACCCTAACTAAACAAATAACCACAGGCATCCGAAGAAAAAAATCAATAATGTTGAAGGTTTCACACTCTTTGACTTCAATCTATAACACACAATGACAATAATAAAAGCAGCAGGGTATTGTCAGAAATAGAGGCACACACACATCAATGAAGGAAAAGTGAAATCCAACATATATATGTAAAGATTGTTTTCTATGGAAAGCCAAAAATATAACATGAAGCAAAGAATCCATTTTCCATAAACGGTGCTAGGGCATAGAGAATATCACATGCAAAAGAATGAAACTAGAAAGACAATTTTCAACATATACCAAAATTAACTAAAACTGGACCAAAGACCTAAACATGCTACCAATAATGATAAATTGCCTAGAAGAAAGCGTAGTGCCCAAACCTGTAGACTTTGCTTCAGAAAGAGTTTGATGAATGTTACCTCAAAGGCAAGGGAAGTAAAAGTCAAAAGAAATTAATGGGACCGTACCCAACGTAAAAGCTTCTACACAGTCAAAGAAACCATCAAGAAACAAAAAGGCTACCGACAGATTGGGAGAAGTCATTTGTAATCAATGACTGAAAGGGGGTTAAAACCTAAACTATATAAAGTACTCCTAGAACTCGACAACAGACAAGCAAACAATCCCATGATCACATGGGCACAGGACTTGGACAGACACTTTCCCCAAGAAGACAGATTAATCAAACACCCAAGACATACATACAAAATGTTTAAGTACACTGGCTATTAGAGAAATGCCATGAACTACCACTTCATACCTGTTATTAAAAGAAAGGCTATGATCCACAAGACAAGTAATAACGAGTGTCGGAGAGGCTGTGGGAATAAAGAACTCTCATATGCTGCAGGTGGGCATGTCAATTGGCAGCAACGATGGAAAACTGTACAGAGGTTCCCCAGAATGTTAAGAATAAATATACCATACAAGCAAGCAATCCCTTCTCTGGGTATCCACCCTCCAAATCTGAAAAGATGTACTCATAGAGATATATGTACCCCTTTGTTCCTTGCAGTACAAGTTATGGTTGTCAAGACATATCAAAAAACAACATGTTCTTCAACAATTGACTGGATGCAGGAGATGTGGTACAAACACCCAGTGAAACACTACACGCCCAGAAATAAAGATGAAACACTGCCGATTGTGACAACATGGATGAGTCTGGAGATTACCATGCTAAGGGAATAAAATCAAAGAGAAGTATCTCAGAACCATAGAACTTCACTCATACTTGGGTTGTAAAAAAGAAAGCAACAAAGAAAAATCCAAAAACTCAGAAATACACACAACACATTAGTGGTTCCAAGAAAGTAAGGAAAAAGAGAGATGGTAGAAGAAGAAAGCGGTGGGTCAAATATAGGGGGAAGGAAGAAGTGACTCTGGATCCTGAACGCACAATGCAATATATGAATATGAATATATATTGTAGAAATGCACAATGGAAATGTAATGTTACTAATCAATATCAATGTCATTAATTTAATCAATAAATAAAGAACCCTAATCATAAACCTGGCTTAAATTAAAAAGAAACCCCAAACCTAATCCAACACCAAATCCAAACCTAATTTAAAACAGAAACCTCAGCTTTACTATAAACTGAACCCTAATTCAAAATCTTCTGATATACTCAAGAACTAATCCTAAACAGAAATCTAACGCTAAACCGAGCCCTAGTGGAAAAACTGAGCCTTCCCATAACACTATCCCTGAAAGGAACCCATACTCGCTTTTACTGGAAACCAAAACCCAACTCGAATGGAAATCCAACCCTGAACTCCAAGCTAAATCTCACCCTAATCCTAAAAACCGAAACATAAACTGATATCTGCACCGCATCATTAAACCGGCCCTTCTCCTACCCTTTCTTAAAACCTAACTCCAACCTCAAAGGTAATTCGAAGCCTAAGTATGTAACTCCCCCTAATCATTAACTCACCCAAACCCTAACCGAAGGATAAGCCTAACAAAAAACTTAACTCTATCTTCAAACTTTACCTCACTGTATCAATAGCCCTTCTACCCAGAGTTCTCATTTCAAGGTTCTTAATACCATAACCTCAAAGATTCTTCTAACCCAATCCAAATTCTTGCCATGAAACTAACCTGAAACCTAACACATAGCCTAAATCAAAGATGGATCTTTACACTAATCATAACCACAATAGTACGCACACGTCTCACCCCCAGTTTTACATACCCTGAACACTAACCACAATTTTAACCAAACCTCTAACCTCAAAGCTAACTCTAAGGCTAACACCAAAGCTGAAGCTGTGCATAAGATAAGAATATCATCCTTAACACAAGTCCTAAACTTACCTCTAACCTCTACCAGGGTCACAGCTCCCCACTTCATCGCATTATGGAACTCACAATCCTGACAGTTCTAGTGTCTGCTGATTAGCTCTGGGGCCTCAACACATAGTAACCCTTGATACAGCCTCGGGGCCCCGATTGGCTGGCCCTGCAACTGTGACTTCGCGGTCAGCCAATGTTCTGATTATAGGTCCCTGGCGCCTACCTCTTTCCAACGCGGAGGGTGTGTGCGCCCTGCATGGGCTGTCCGCCTGCATCAGCCTGGGATCAGGTGGCCTAAGGGCGCTCCTGTTGGCGCAAAAGTGCCTCTCCAATCCTCTGCTCTCACCAGGTTGTGAGGTTTTCAATGGATAATTTTGATGCATCACTTCATACTATTTCAAGGCATTGCTTGATCCTAGATAAATCAGAGTAAAAGGGTTGTTTGTTCTGGTCAATTACGTACGTACTTTTGTCTGTTTTACCCTATACTTGGTGGTTGTGTGGCTGGGACCATAATATATGATGAACTGGCAGCCGTTCCCTTGCGGAGGAATTTTAGGTGTGTATAACATGAACTCAACTTACTGTCTCTCTGTATATTCTATGAGATAAGGGAGCATACATTTAGCAGGGGCATTCTCTTCTGTAACTGTATTCACACCACTGAAAGGTTTTACTAAGTGAAGAAGGGAGGCTGCAAGGGGTGGGGACAGAAAGCACACAATGAACTTTGATTATATTTTACAATTGACTGTTCAAAATACTAGAATGATTGTGCGGGCATGCCTTCTAGAATATTTAAAATAGAAGCCTCTGGTATTTTTTATTTATGATTTGTATTCTACTCAGAATTATAGTAAGTATTTCAGAAATATTATTACACAACTAAAATACAGAATGGAAACTTGAGATAATGGGAAAAAGAGATTAATGCACATTATTTTTCATTTCATAGGTGATTGTCCTTTGTGGTCAGGGTGAAGAAAGTGGCTGGGATTTGTTTTTGGTATCTTGATGGGATGTCATCCTCTCAATCCTGATCTGATAACTATAAAGAGATTTGAGTGTTGAAAAGCTTTCTTGAAAAACTGAGAGAAACCTGATTAGTGAGATCTATGATGAGCATTTGAATAGACTATGTGAGTTCAGGCCCCATTGCTGCTTCTAGGTAAATGGAATGTTGAAAACCACTTTTGATGATCTCAAATGCCAATGTGGTGGCAAAAAATTAAAGAAAAAAGTAATAAGTATTAAAACTACCCAAACACAATACCTAACTCAATGATGAACCTAACATTAAACTTAGTCATAAGTGAACCCTAACCCCAAATCTTACCCTAAGTTTCAAAGGAACTCATAATGGAATCTTAACCATATCGCTAGCCCTAAATATAATCCTACACCTGGCCTATTCTCTAACATTAACAATGAACTCAATCCCAATTTACATCCTTACCCTGGAGTCAAAGCAAACCCTACCCATAAACCTGAAACAAAATCTCCGTGGAACATGAACCATGAATATACCCAAAATCCCTAAGCGTAACCTTAAACCTAACCCTGGGCGTCAACATCATCTTAGCCCTCACCCTAACCAGCACCTGATCGTAAACATGACCTCACAACTAACCTTATCTCTAATCACAATCCTAACTGAAAAGTTCACACTTACCCTAAACCTAAGCTTAATGGGAGTCCTAAACCTAAACATACACCTGAAAATTAAAAGTAATTTTAACCAAAAATCGAACTTCACACCTCTCTCTAACCCTCATCCTACCCCTTCACTACATCGTGCACAAACCATATCCCCAGCATATATCCTACAAAGAACACTAAACCTAATCCCAATTTCAAAATAAACCATAAATCAATGGTTAGCCTAATCTTAACAGTAACCTTAAATTTAATCACAACCTCAACCCAAACTTTAAATGGAAACATAACAAGAACCTTATCCATAACACTGATCTTAAACTCAGCCTTACCCCTAAACCTAGACTGTAAAATGCACCTAACACTATCCTTATACTTAATTAAAAACATAACCTCAAACCTCAACCGTAGTCAAAAAAAAACATTCATTTCAAATTTTCATCCTAATCTCACAATTTATTATTATCCTACACTAACACTAACCATCATCACAAAATAAGTTCTGAACCTAAACTCATTCTAACATTTACCTAAATTGAAGCTTACCCAAAACGTAATCATAAGTGTAATTTGGCC
>PVJL010021572.1:0-10409 GCA_004026885.1 Lyroderma lyra
GTGACACAGTCAAAAACAGAATGCAAACTTTCTATATCTTAGTCTAATGTTGTGTTCTGTCCTCTCAGCATTACTGTTCTAAAAAATTAATATTTAATGTCACTGATAAAATTTCTAACACAGGATATGTATGAGTGTCAGGAAACCAAATTGGTAGGGAAAGGCAAAGATTCAATTAAATAGAGGAGTAGCTGTGGAGAAACCAGATTCTGAGAAAAGAGGAAAAAGGAGCTTTCAGTTCCACACCCCACATTTTGACCCAAGAACCATATACTAGTATTTTTTTAAGAACCCAGACTGATAGGTCGTTATAAATTATCTCATTTTTAAAATTAAAGTATAGTTCCCATACAATAAAATTCACAATTTTGGTGTATATTACTGTGAGTTTTCACAAAAGCACGTAGTTATATAACTATGGCTGCAATCAAGGCATAAAAGAATTGCATTACCTCAAAAAATTTCCCCATCACCATTGATAATGAATATCATGTACTACCTCCATGTTCTGGAAGCCACTGGTCTGTTCATTGTCAATGTAAATTTATCTCTTTGAGAGTGTTTCATTTTGAGTTTGTTTACTTTGACTTAGCAAATGCCATTCAGATTCCTCCATGTACCTAGGAATAGAACGCCTGGGACGTACGGAAAGTGAAGTGTATGTTTACTATACAAGAAACTACCAAAGCTATGCCCTTCTAAGATCATTTTGTTTTCCTACAAGATTCAGAAAATAATCATGAAGGTAAAAATGCCCATTCTCTAACAACTACACCTCTTAAATGCTGATAATTACATGTATACAAAGTCTGGCACAAATAACCCCCCTTTTTTACCAAATGATTTTACCAAATCTTTTATTACAAAATCATAAGCATGCATGTTATCATTATGTAATAAAATCATAACTCAAGTCTGGATGTTACATCTACTGGACTCTGTACATACTTACATATCTATACATAATTACTATGCATATACATATATAGTTATATATAATTACATATACATACATAATTACATGAATATAATATACTGAGGGTGCCAAAAAATGTATACACATCATACGAAAGGAAAAAATGTATTTTAAAATTGTAATAATATATATCCATAACAAAAGATGAATACAAGTCAAGTCATGTTTGAATTCTGCAATTACAAGAGGTGTTCCAAGTGGTTACCATCAGTATTTATATAATACATAGATGATATCTCTTATAAGTGTATACATTTTTGGCACTCTCCCATACATATTACATATGTATGAGGTGTGCTAAAATATGATAAATGTTTAAATTAGAAAAAATATTACAGTAAAAGATGTATTGCTATTAATTTCCCTCAAAATATTCCCCCTCACTTTGAACACATTTATCCCATCATTCTTGTCACTTACTGAAGTCCTCTTTCTTGAGTGTCTGAGAAATGGGCAAACAGTTTCATCCTCCATCTTGACAATATTCCATGTCACACATCACTTTTGGAATGACAATTTCTGTCACATAAAAACATTATAGTGTGTCTTCATAGACCTTATTTGCCGGATTTAGCACCATGCAAATTCTGGCTCTTCCTCAAAGTCAAAATGACCATGAAAGGTAAACATTTTTAATTGATTCAGGACTTCGAAGCAGCTGTGGCAGCGCAACTAAAGACACTCGCAAAGGAGGACTTCCAGAACTGTTTCAGAAAGTGGCAAGAATGATAGGATAAGTGTGTTGAAAGTGAGGTGGACATTACTTTGAGGGCCTTTAATGGCAATGTGTCTTTTATACATTTTTTATTTAAATATTCTTTGCATTTTTATCACACCTCATATATATGCAATTAATATATAGAATATATGTCATTATTATATGTTACATGTACATGAAATTATATCTGGACATAAAAGTGTGTGTGTGTGTGTGTGTGTGTGTGTGTGTGTGAGTGTGTAAGATTCAATTAGCACATTGTTTCTACTTATCCTTAGTCATTGCACAGGTGTTTTATTTGGGAAACTCTCGGTTACACAGATGGCCCTAGACATAAGCTGACTCCTTTCTAAAGTCTGATCTTAATGATTTGGAATTGTTTGAGATACTTGCTCCTTTCTGAAGTCTGTTCTTAATGATTTGGAATTGTTTGAGCTTGCTTCTTTCTGTCTGTGATTCCTTTAGTAATATATGACACACATGCCCAAGGTTTTATACAGTAACTTATAAATAAACAATGAAAGCATGGTGATTATAAAGATAAAATCCCCCTCAGTTTTTTATACTTCTGTTATTTAATATAACCACCTGTTTTATTTATATAATATGTAATATTTATGTCTAAATCAGTGAAAGAAAGTGTGAACTTCAAGGTATAATCAAAATCCCAAATATGTTTTGTAATTCAGTAGTTATCAAAATTCTATTGTTGGCAGTCTTTTCTTTCCTTAAAATTCTTTGTTTTTACTATCATAATTATATATAAAAGTCCAATAAAGGAAACTTTATTGTATTATTATTTTTAATTCATGAATATTACTGATATTTTTTTCCTATTTAATAGTGCACGGTAAAAAATATGCCTCTCTTGGGTGTCAAATATTTATTGTGCCACTGGAGAGGGGAATTTCATTGCTTAAAATGCTTCTTATTTTGGCCTTAGTGCCTGGAGGTTTTTTGTTTTGTTTTGTATCTTTTGTTTGTTTTCATTTCAAACAGTTTATTGAGGTATAATTCACTTACAATGAATCACACATCTTTAAATTACAAAATTTGCTAAGTTTTGACATATGTACAAGTACGTACCCATTAAACCACCACTACAGTCAAAAGCATTAATATTTTCATCACCCTCAAGAGTTTCCTTTTGCCACTTCACAATCTCCCTGTTCTATCCTGCTAACCCTCTAATACCCAAGTAACCACTGATAACCTTTCCATCACTACAGTTTAGTTTACATTTTCTAGAGATTTATATATTAATAAATGGAATCACACAGTGTGCACTATTTAATAATACATCTGTATTTTTTCATGTCTAATGAATTTCAGTTAGCATAATCATTTTGAGATGCATTCAGGTTGTTGCATGTATCAATATTTCATTCCTCTTTTATTACTAAGTATGCTGTATGGATATGCCAAAATGTGTTTATTCATTCACCTGTTGGTGGGTAGTTAAGTTAGTTCCCTTTTTTGGCCATTAACAAAGCTTTGAACATTTGCTTGAAAGTCTTTTAGTAGGTATATACTTTCATTTATCTTGGATTAATCCCTAACAGTGTGGTACCTAGAACATAAGGTAGGTGTATGTTAACTTCATAAGAAATTGCAAAACACTATCCAAAAGTGGTGGCACCATTTCGAATTTCTCCCACCACTGTGTGAAAATACCAATTTCGGCTCCTGAGCCATTTTTCTGCTCGATCCCGCTCCTACCTCTTTGGAGTGTACTTTCACCTCAATAAACTATCTTTTTGTATCACCACATTAAAAAAAAAAAAAGGAAAAAGAAAAGAAAATACCAGTTTCACCAAATCTTCATCACACTTGCTATGGTCAATCTTTCTGATTTTAGGCCTTCTAAGAAATGTGTCATGGTGTCTCATTGTGATTTTAATTTGCATTTCCATAATAACTAATGATATTCCGCATCCTATTCTGATTATATTGACTGTCTCCATATATATATTTCCTTACATATTTGATAGACTTCTCCATATCCGGGCCCAATTTAGCCTCAGTAATCAGGGCCTTCTCAGTGATGCTGAACCTTCCCCAACTTGGAGAAGTTTTTGAATGGTTTCCAGCAGGATTAAATCCTGCTCCTTCTCGGGAACAGAGGGTTTTTTTCTGTTCTCTTCTTCGACTGTAATGGGTCTTCCCCTGTGCCCTCAGGACAACAGAGTTTTGTGCACTTCCACCAGGGGTTTAAGACTTTGGTTTCACAGGGGACATAGGGAATAAAGTCCAGTCAGGCTCTGTACCTTACCCAAAGTAGCTGCTGTCCCCAACCTTGGGCTTGTACCAAGGAGGACTTCTCTGAACATTACCCCTTCTCTAATAATCCTGTTAATCATCAGAAGGGTTCGTAGAGAGAAGCCTGCAATTGGGTTTGCAATTTCATTGTGTCTGCAGATCCCAGGAGTTCTACATTTTCATGCTAGCCCACACTCTGCCCTTAGTAATTCTTTTAAAATGTTAGCTGTACTTTTCTTGCAGTTTATGCAACTAGCACCTACCCTCAGTAAGTAATGCTCACAGCCCATCTTTTCTATCCCTCCTTCAATTTCAGCTTACTTATCTGTGTTGCATCCTCAGTTCTTTGATGAGTTCAAAAGAAGTTGTAATTTTTCAAGTTATCTAGTATCTTAAGGTGAGAATAGCATTCTTTCTAGCTTTCTGCATCCTAAGCAGAAAATGGAACTTTATCCTTTATTTCTCATATATATTAACGTTGCATTCTAATCAGATAGTATAATCTGAAATAAGTTGTTGATTATTTGAGATTCATTTGTGCTTTCTATACTTTTGAATATTTCATTTACACTTAAAAAGAATATGTATACTATTATTGATGGGTATAAAGACATATATGTCCAGAATAAAATATTCCATAATATATTAATATGTATTAAATGTACAATTTATTAGATTTTTATTAATATTTCTGTAGTTTCTGTATGTTTACTTAATTTTGTTTCCTTGATCTATCAGTTTCCTGTAGGCTATCTAAACTCTGCAAAAGCAGTTACTGACTTATTTACTCCTTCCCACAATTCTGTCAGATGTTCAATATAGGTATAGTGAGGCTGTATTTTAGTTTCATGATTGTTATATCTTTTTGATGTATTATTTCTTTACAAGCACAAACTTTCTTTCTTTGTCTTCAAGTCTTCATATTTTATTTATCAGATAATGAAATGTTTACCTTGGCTTCCCTTTTGAAATATTACAGTATATTTTTTCACCCTATATTTTCATATTACTTTTTCTTATGACATTAATATTTGACCTTAGTTCTGACATCTTATTTTATTCTTTCTGATTTTGACTTTTTCTTTTTGCTATTTTAATCTTTCATCATATGACATCTTTATCTTTTAAATTTCTGTATCATTTTTACTTTAAATTTTTCTGTTATAGATACTTTATTTCTAGATGATGTTCCTCCTTTCCTTCATTCTTATGTTTTATTCTATTAAGTCTATTTTCTTCTGCTTGCTTAATGATATGCATTCCACTTCTAGTTTTGTATTGGTTACCCTTATCCTATTAAGACCTGTACTTACGTTATTTTCTTACATCAGTGTTTCCAGCTTATAAAATACCTATGCCTTGCTACGAAGAAGACGAACTTCACCATTTCAAATGATATTTTTCCCTTTTCCTCCTCCATACTTATTTAGCTCACTGTATTGAAGACTTTCCCCCCATTGATACCAATATACATTCATTTTTATGTCTTCAGTTCTACCTATATTTTTTCTTCAACTCCTTCTTTTCCTTTCTTCCTCATCATCCATCTCTTCATTTTTTTTCTTTATTATTTACTCTAATCTATCACTGCTGGTGTTCAGGGACATGTGTACCATAAAAATGATTATAAAGTTTCAACTTTATACTTTAAACTTTACTCCCCCCCCAAACTTCCATAATGCACAAACACTATGGACCGTCTTAAGTTATTATTGTTATTGGCATTTGAGATGGGGACCCAGTACTTTCCCTGAACTTAGCTATAGACCTTCTGTGAAATCCAGTACCTTAAATGTCACCTTCTCTGGAAAGCTTCCTGTATCTTCAAGAAACAATTATTCCCTTTCTTACTTGACTGCTTACATTTTTGTTCTTCAAAACAGAATTTAGTGCTAATTATGACCTTTCATCTCATCCAGGTTAGTAGTACCCTTCATCTCTCACAAAAAATCCTTGTATTTATCTCTATTATAGTTTGTGTGTAACAATGGCCTATTCTCACATTTTTTTCTTTCCCACTACACTGTTAGAATCTCCATGACAAAGACCATATCTCCATATCCCAATGCAGTACTTGGTCCTGATTGGGTGCTGAGTAATTGTTGAGTGGCACTGACATAAAAACCACATTACTTTTGAAGACGCTATTTTCACTTTGATTCTAAGCTATGGAGTACCGGAGGGGCCTAAAAGTTCACTGCGGTAGAACACAGGGGCCTGATTGAGCTGCATAATTGACTAACCATCTCTGAGTCATTAAATGAACTCATTTGTGCTTTTGCTTACATCCAAATGCACTGAGATTTTCCTATCATCTGTAACTGTTCTCCACAATATCTGTGAGATTAGGTGTGAGATTTGTATAATTATGATTGAAATTAATAAAAGATATACTCATATTTCTCTAGAACATGGAGCACCATTCAGATCAATTAACTGCAACCCAAAGGAATAAATTCATTTATGTTCCTGCAGATAGCATTTTAAGAAAAATAATCTATTTCCAAATTACATTGTAAAATTCTTTTAAAATAGAAATAAATGAAATTAGTTAAGAAAATCTAATAATTCTTCAGAAGATAATCTATATTAATTATCATGCAAGTCAAATAATAGCAGTATTAAGGACAATGAAATTAGTACTTTTATATTTGAAAGCAATTGAGATGCTTTTAAATACTCGTAAATCTTTATGGATAAAATTGAGTTGAATGGATAAAACAGATTAATTTTAACTTAATATAATAGAACAATAAAAGAAAGAAGAGATCGTAGGTGTGATCCATTCAGAATAAACCTTATTTGTTATTTGAAGGGTATAATAAAGGTAATGTTAAATACATTTCTTCAGGGGTAATTTTAAGAAATTGGACATGAAACAATGAATATTACACAAATCCTCATTTTTGTCCTCAAGATTTATCAAAAGAAATTTTCTTTATACTAAATCTTGAAAACATAAGAACTTTTCTAAATGAAAATAGCTCATCTCTTTATTATATTAAAAATAAAATAATTGCTGGAAATGATTTTTACTGAGTTTTAAATAATAGTATTTAATATGCTTGATTTGTTTCAGTCAGAAATCTTGACTATTAAGATTTGTTTCATTTCATAATAAAAATGTGTGCTTTCTCAAATGAATTCAAATATTTTCCAAATTTTTTTGCCGTGAACACAGTGAATATTTATTGAACCATCCTTAGTGATTATATCTTTGTGAAAATTGTTAAATAAGAGAAAAGTCATAATAATTGGTACACTTTATTTTGTGCAACCTAGCAGTATGTAGAAGGCACTAAACTATGTGAACAATTTTCATGCATTTAGTCTAGTGGTAATGTAATGGTTTCATGTCTTTTGAAATTAAGACTCTCTTATTTGGTATTATAACTTCACATGCCAAATACAGGGCTCATTGGACCCTTCTAGAGGATTGATTTTGGGATCCAAACTGTAGGGATCCCCTATTTCGTTTGAGAAAACCTCTCAAAAGGATATGCCCACACACATCTTATATAGTAGGCGATATGACCCTAAAGTCCATGTCCTGTACACTAATGCTGATTTCCAAGATCTTCTCTGGAATAATCTTGGGTTATAAGAAACCATACCTAATACCATAAACAAAATATAACTCTAAATAAATAAAATATCTAAATGTAAGAATTAATACTATAAAACTCTTAGAAGAAAACACAAATGTAAATCATCAGGGCTCTGAATTGGGCCACAGTTTCTTAGATCTGACATAGCATAAACAACCAAAGGAAAAAAAATAACACATCAAAATTGAAAATTTTCGTGCATCAAAGGGCACTATTGAGAAAGTAAAAAGACAATCTATAGAACGGAAAAAGTATTGCAAATCATATATATGTTAAGGTTCTATTAACCAGAATTTATTTAAAAAAAAACCTTAAACTCAACAAGAAAAAGGCAAATAGCCCAATTTAAAAATAGGGAAAATATATGAATATTTATTGAAAGAGTATATACGGATGTCTAACAAGCACATGAAATGTTCAATATCATCAGTCACTAAGGAAATGCAAGTCAAAATCACAATAAAGTATCATTTCATGCTCACTAAGATGGCTGTACTGTCTTTTAAAATATTGGAAAACAACAAATTTTGGCAAAGATATGGAGAAATGGAGCACTCATACATTGATGGTGGGTAATTAAAATGGAGCATATATTGTGGAAAATAGTTTGGCAAAATATGAAACATGCAGTTACCATAAGACCCAGTAATTCTATTTCTCCATATATACTCAAGAAAAATAAAAACGTATGTCTACACAAAAACTATTTTCAAAAATTTTATAAAAGCATTATGAATAATATCCCAAAAGTGAAAGTGATCCAAATTTACATCAGATGATGAATGGATAAACAATATATGGTATTGGATACAATGGAATATGCAGGGACACATACACACACACACACACACACACACACACACACACAGAATAATCTTCTGGAGGGCAAGCTCCTTGTAGTACAGGCTTCTCCTACTGAGTGCTTTAGGAACCCACATGCATCAATGTACAAGCTGGTGCTTTTGTGAGAGGCTGTGTTCAGCATCGATGAATTTATTTTGGAAATTGTTTTAATGCCTTTGCTCATTTCATGAGGGGTGATTTAATCAAACAATATGTAACATGCCAATGCACCTGCACATACTGCGCTGAGTGTTCAGCAGTTTAAAAAAAAAATAAAACAAAAATAGCATGACCCCCACACTCCCGCCTTCCCTATTCACCCAATCTCACCCAGAGTGACATTTCTTTTTTGTTTCCATGGATGAAAGAAGTCCTTAAAGTAGGCTGACCAGACATCCTGTTTTAAACATGACAAAAAACAAACAAACAAACAAAAAAACCAAAGGTACTGTCTCATTTCAAACAGTATGTATTGTCAGCCTACTGACACCTTAAATTTAGCCCGTAAGATTAGGCTGACCATATGTATTGTGCTGACCATATGTATTGTTTGAAATGGAACAATATCATTTTTTTCTGTCCCATTTAAAATGGGACATCTGGTCATCCTATTTCAAAAGGAAATATTTTGCCCATGTGAAAGAGGTGAAACAAAAAATGGCAGAAGCACTAAAAGGCATCAAAATTGATGGGTTCAAAAACTGTAGTAGTGGAAAAAGCATCTTGATAGTTGTATTACATCAAATGGAGAGTACTTTGAAGGTCACTGAAGTTTAAACATAAGAATAAATACAAAATTTCTTATAAATAAATTCTGTTTTGGGGGGGCATACACCCTCATATTGTAATAACAATATGGTGTCAGATGGGTACTAGACTTATCAGGGTAAGTTATATAAATGTTATTAGTTATATAAATGTATAATCACTATGTTGTATACCTGAAACTAATATAATATTGTATGTCAACTGTAATAGAAAAATTAAAAAGTTATTTTTAAAAAGATAATGACTTAGTAATCTCCCTTCTCAGTATCTACCCCCAAAATTTAAAAGCCTTAGTCTGCAAAGACTTATGTACCCCAATGTACTTCACAGCACCATTCACAGTGGCCAAAACATGGAAACAACCAAAGTTGTGACAGATGACTGGATAAAGAAGCTGTGGTACATATACACAATGGAATATTACGCAGATGTAAGAAAAGATGAAATACCGCCATTTACAACAAAATGGGTGGACCTAGAGATCATTGTGCTAAGTGAAATTAGACAGAGGAAAACAAAAAGTGTATGACTTCACTCATATGTGGAATATAAAACTGAAAGCAACAAAGAAAAACAAACAAACAAACAAACAAAAAACCCATGGACACAGTCAATAGTTTAATGTTTATTTGAAGACAAGTAGGGAGGGGATGGGAGAAGAGGGAGGGGGTGGGAGAGGAAGGATGGGGTGCCAAATATATGGTGATGGTAAGAGAACTCATACTGGGTGGTGAAGTTATACAAGAAGTTGAGGATGCACTGTAGAATTGTACAACTGGAACCTATGTAATTCTTGCTAACCAATGTTACCCCAACAAGTCTAACAGTAAAATAAAATAAAAAAATAAAAAGACATTGAACTATGTACTTTAAAATAGTGAACTTATGGTATGTCAGTTATATCTCAGTAAAAAAAAAGGAAGTAAAATAAAGGCATTCCCAAATTTTTCTAAATTGAGAAAATATGTTTCTAGAAGATCTACCTACAAGAAATATTAAGGGAACTTCTTTAGGCTGAAAGCAAGTGACTCATTTGAAAGCAAGATGATCATTTGAATCCAGAGAAAATAACAGAAAACTACTGTTAAAGCTAATTATATAGTTACTCCTATATCCCTCTGTTCACTCTTCCCCGTTTTACATGACACTAGTGTTCTATATATTATCTGATATATTTTGAAATCAAAATTAGTTTTATTTATAAACACACACTATTTCAACCATCTCATGGATTCTA